>DWKL01000205.1:0-21841 GCA_018249415.1 Phareas burnsi | reverse complement strand
ATCAGGTGGCCTGCATGCTCGTTTGCTAATTAAAAAAAAAAAAAGCATACGGTAATATTTAGGTATATCTTCACATAAAAATAAAGTGTATGAAAATAATTTAGATATCTATTTTAAAGTCTCAATAATAATCCACACAGTCTTAGAGAGCCAGGCTTAACTTGCCTTTCGATTATGTTAGACGAAAATATTACAATGACATGTAAACACTCACACTATCCTGCTGCTGTTTTGGGTCCATGGGTACGTGGGACTTGATCAGGTCGGGCTTCGGTTTCTGCGCCGGCTTGGTCTCCCGGGACCCTGGCGACGGGGTAGAGTGCGCCGATACTAGACAACAAAAACGAAATCTTTACCAATATATCAATTTCAATCTGCTATCCCAACTCTCGATGTCCTCTCCAAAATAAAGTTTGTCCAATCCATAATGAGCCCTGTCGAAACCAGCGCCTTACTTACAAAACTTACCGTACCACGTCAAATTCAGCCAATGAAGAGACCACAAGTTGACGGGATAAGGAAACTGACCAATCACGACGCGACTGTCCATCACTTCTGCACGAGCCATCGCGCGAATGGACAACTCTTCTTCATATGAACGTATCATACGCTTCATCTTGTATATTGTGCTTTAAATAATTGTACATTTAATTCGCAATTAAATCATAATCCAAAAAGCGTCTTATTATAAGAGGGACACGCAAGAGTCATCATAAAGTTTAGAGCTCTCCACCAGCTGGTGGAGAGCTTTACATTAGCTTGACCAAGCTTGGTCAAACTAATGTAAAGATCGGTCACCTTTGCCAATATAATTGAGAACTCATTACCGAAAGGACGTCTAATTCAATTAAATACCTCACCCATACACACCGTGTCCCTTAAAACAAGTGAACATTAATTTATGATATGCTATTGTAAGACAAGGCGGATGGAAGCGTTGACAGCGATAGCTAGTGGATGAAATATTTAGAAGAACTCTAAAAAACTAACCAATGAGAGCTCGCACGTCAATTATAATGTGACATTATTCGTGGCCAAGCCAGCGGCTGTTAGACGGGCCCGCAGCTAGGAGGCCGGTACCGAGGGACGAATCACTTTTATTTCTATCGTTCATCTTCAGTTTATTATTATTCTTAATATATATAAGTACTGCATATGTCGATATCAACAACGATCGTTGTGTTAACTAATATTGTTTACAAAAAATTAAGAAGTTGTCTTGGTTTCCAAAATACTCAAATCCATCTAGCTGCGTTGGGCCACGCGGGTTATCAAAATATAGAAAAAAGAAAAAAATTGATGTGACGATAGTCGCCGGAGTCGTGCCACGAATAACTCCACCGCCGCTAAATATACATACGCGGTTCCATGCCCGGAGGTTGCAAGCTGACGGTTCTCGGAACCACGCTCTTGCCGGCCAGCCACTCCTTCCCGCTCAGCCACGGCTCCCACGTGACGTAGGTCGGGGGGAAGAGGTCGTCTTGGAACAGCTCGCTCTGGAAACAGAATTATTTCTGTAATATTTTCACAATTATAGCGTTTCTTCCTTATTTCTTATTCGCTTACAAGATAAAGTATGAGACATTAATGTAATCCCATAACTGTAAAAATAATAAATACCATCCATCTCTAAGGGCTGATCTATGTAAAGGATGAAACGAATTCCATGGCAATTTCACTGAAGGATAAAGGCTTTATAAACAGATACATAGGCTATTTTTTACCCCAAAAAATATGCTACAAGTTATATGAAGAATTGTCTGTTAAGCGTAATACAAAATGGAACATTACACCTACAATAAATTGATAAAACTAGAAAATAATTTTATAGTAATTAGTGGACGTTCACTTAAAACGGATAGACTTGATATCTAATGTCAATATTCTCTAGGTCAATATTAATTTTTTTTTATTGCATAATTATTATCCATGCACACATACCTTTATTCTAGGCACAGTGAAGGAAAGAGGTTCAATATTTCCATTTGTCAGTCTCAATGCTCGCGCGAACTCCACCTGAAAATATACCGGTAAGTGGTAAGTAAAATAAAATTGTCATTATAATACTACAGTTCTCAGGAGTGATATTAACATACCATCTGTTAAGACACGCAGTACCTTGCAAGCTTACAGAGCAAGGCCGCCAAACAACAAAAATATTACCCACAAATGTAGATCCATCTCCATTCTAGTGACTCCATTAAGACAATAGTTATTTTGATCGTCGTCCACTGGCTGAATAGGACAATCTAACTTCCCATCAAAGGCTTGTATTCACTCAACGAAAGTAACCAGGAGTAATGCAGCAGTCATAATAATATATCACTGTTATTTCAAGAGAACTTTTTCTAATTTCATATGTCGACGACCGAAGACCTAATCCCAGTATCCGGGCAATGCGAGGTTGAGAAGGTCCAATGGAAGCGGTGATGCTGCGATACCTTGTCGACAGCGACGAGGTTCTTGTGCAGGAAGCAGATGCCCTGGTGCAGCGTGGCGGCGCGGTGGTGCGACAGCGCGCACAGCTGCGGCGCCTCGCTCGACACCTCGTAGCAGTACAGCGTCGAATCACCCTGCGAATACACAGGCATTGAGGTGTCTCTATGTAATGAAAGCAGGAAAAAAAAACCTGCATCCCAGATTAAATCCACATAAAATGGTCACTATAGCCCATCGCCTATCACAGGTACAAGTCAGTATAGAAATTCTATTTCAATTTGATTTCAAAGGCTATTAAGAGGATTAAGTTGGTACATCTGATATGTGTATATGTGCCTTTTACACCATTCAAACAATAACATAGCCGCTACACTGCTGCTTTAAAAGCGACGAGTAGCGGATAAACATGAAGCTAATATGATGGAAATTGGTCACCGCCACCCCTGGATAGCTGAATTCAACTCCAAATAGGACCTAAGATCGATCGCAGATAATTTGCCCTGAGAACTAAGTTGGAACGCCAAGTGTATCTCTCCATTTGAACCAGAAGACAAAAAACGTTTAAAACGTGTATTATAAAGCAGAATTTGGAAATATGTTATTAGGAAAGCAGTATGGCGGAGGCGCCTCCGGAGTTAAATTACGAAAGCTTTCACCACTTCTATAGAGAAGTCTTAATGGTTATTTATATGAACAGATTTATATATCCCAATTTGGGCCTGTAGGCACTGATCTGTAGGCACTGATCTGCAGGTACTGAGTTGGATCTGTACGAACTTTGATCTACATAAACTTAGATTTGTTACCCGTCCAGTGAGGAAGATCGTGCCGGAGTCGTGGTCGATGTGAGTCTGCAGTATGGCGGGCGACACGTCCAGCCCGACAGTGCAAACGGGTGCGGAGAGCTCCGAGGCCTTGTACAACAGTATTTGGCGCTCTGACACTCTGCAATAGGAAATGAAATAAATAAAAAAATACTATATTTATTTTTGTTAGTAGAGTAGAAACAAGCATGCATGCCGTATGACGTTAAGTGGACACTGCCCATAGACACCCACATCTAACCTCAAACAAGATTGATGTCCTATCTGTGATCGTAAGTATATGTGTTAGTACTCTTGAGGACTAAGACGGTCGCCTCGGTGTAAGTGTACCCGGCGACCACACGAATTACAGTTCTATCGGACTGGAAGATACAGGAAAAAACAACCTGTAAAACAAACTGTACTCACTTGTCGAAGCCAGTGACGACTAGATGTGTGGCATTGAGAGCCCACACGATCCTGGCTCCTCGGCTGCCCACAGGACCCGGTCCGCTGCGGATCGGTTCGGTCGACGAACGTGGCTTGTATATCTAGAAAATAATATGAGAATCGTTAGATACATTTTATAAGCCTATGAGCTTATTGCGCGATATCAAAACATGAAAGGCCGTTTTGGATTTTTTTTGTGTCTACCCAATCTTGGTGATGGTATGAACTAATTTTGGAGGAATTTTATGGGATTTGTCATTTACGAGAAGGTATGGATATTGCAAGCCATGAGCTATGAGGTCACATATTATCACATATCACTTATTGTATCAAGAATATTTCTAATTGTACGAAAAAATGGCCCTTCGAGCCGGATTACTTTTTTACCTTAAGTCACTCGTTATACAACACAATTGTATACTTCCTACAAGTGCATATATTCAATAAATTTTAATTATAGGCGATCATGTCTATAGGCGATAACTCACCCTGATAAGTCCATCCTTGCAAACTGTGGCCAGATAATCTCCACAAGGAGACCAGTCTAGTGCAAATATCTGGTCTGTATGACCGGTCAGAATGATTTCGGCTGTAGGCACTTCCTGGCTAAGGTCCCAGATCTTCACAGTGAGGTCGTGGGCCGCAGTGGTGAGGAGGTCTGATGCGGTCGGGTGGAAACGGATGATGTAAATCTTGTCGGGGTGAGCTGAGAACGTGCGGTTAGGCTCGTTGGTTGACTCTTGAAGACCTGATAAAGAAAATAATTATTTTAGATATATGAATTTCTTCTCCTCATTCTCCAAAATGATCCATACATGTGAATACGGATTAAATACGATCGAAATTCAACCTAAAGTCGGCCACATATGCGTTAGTTCCCTTACAGTCTAAGTAGTCTCAAGAAAGTGTCTTTCCCTTAGCGGGCCCTTTAAACAAGAACGTAGTAACGTTTTAAAAAATCCACATACATTTACATGCACATATGAAATGGAAGTGTCCACCTTTTGTATGAAAATTCAATATTACTCGTGAGCACAGTCCTCTTATGTCGTTCCGCGTCCTCACCGTTCTCCGGTATGATCCACTCGCGGAGCAGGCCGTCGTCGCACGCAACCAGCAGGCGGTCGTCACGGAATGGGTCCCAGGCCCAGTCCTGCAGCGGCGCGGGGTGCAGCAGCGCGGCGGGCGGCGCGGGGTGCGCGGAGGCGCGCGCGGCGGGCGTCGCGCCGGCCGGCAGCTCGATGACCGCGACGCGCCCGCCGCCGCCGCCCGCGCTCACCGGGACCGCGCACCGCTTGCCGTTCGCTACCGACCGACAATACATTACGTCACAGTTTGTAGATTTAGTTTAACGTTCGCCTGCAGCGGTAATTTTTGTTTTGTAGCAATTTCACGACCCTCTTGGCGCAGGCCCTTCGCGTGGCAAACACCGATCTGACACGCAGAGAATTCCAGGCTCGATTGCCAGCCAAGCCAATATCTAAATAATCACTTTAGATTTTTGTTCTGGGTCTAAGTGTTTATGTAGTTGTTTTTGTAGGTGTCCACGGCACACAGGAAATCCTAATGTAGGCCTTTAAGTGTAGAACGCATTTAAATATAAAAAATGTGTACTGCCGCTATAGTCCTATTTTAAGAACGTGACTAGGGAAATACACTGCGCAGGCACAATATACGTACAAGTACAATACACTTGTATATATATTGTGTCTGGGCAGTCTAGTGATAATCAAGGTTTCTTTTCTCGATGACCAAGACGTAGCAAATCTGTAACCGAGTCCAGGTAAGACCGTTGTCCTATCTAAGATTGACTACAAATGCATTGCTGCTCCTAAAGACTACATTGGAACATTTCATTCAAAACCCTGTGTTACCTTCAAGCCAGTACACCACAGTGTTTAACACTGCTATTACAGGCCAAAAATAGGAGCAGTGACGGTTCTTCCAGAGTGGAGTTATGAAGTGTTCCAGTGACTTGATAAATGGTGACACATGGCATATCTATTTTTACCACTAAGGATACCCATGTCAATCGTTTTTATTGTTTTTTATACCACATGTCACATAAGACAGTAAGGTAAGGCTTGCAGCACTCATATTAAATTCAAATAAAAATAACTAAAGTTGCAGACTATCGTAATATAAATAGTGACAATCTAAGTTTTATTCTAAGTCCAAGAAGTTACCACAATACTTACCGTAAAATCCATTGCACTCCCCAGAAATTTGCCGGCTGATGTTTTTAATGTTCTCGACATGAGTGGACTTGTGTCCCGGCGTGCCCTTCAAATGCCGGAACTTGGATACTTTACCTGAAATTATGTCAAAATAAATAACTAATGATTCCCCCAAGAGACCCTGCGCATGTAAAAGGAGTCTATATTAATTATTTAGGTTTTTGCCCAACTAACACACGTATAGCCTAATGGTAAGTTTCTAGGAGTCCAGGGTTCGAATCCCGCACACACATCTGATATTTCGAAGTTATGTGTGTATTAGAAATAAATTATCACTTGTTTTAAGGGTAAAGGATTATATGCTGAGGAAACACATCTGGAAGTTCTATGTAAAGTGCTTCAATGTGTTTGAAGTCTACCAATCCGCAATTGGCCAGTGTGGTGGTTTATGGGCTGACCCTTATCAGCGATGGGTTGGCGCCCATGCCTCAGCTAGAAATCAAACCTGTAGTGCGTTTGGTTTGACAAGGTAACAACTGAATCATCGTGTACTTTTCATCAATATAATTAAAATTAATAATCACCAAACACAGTAGAAGTTCTCTTTGTAGTAACATTAGGCACAGAAGCACGTTTCTCCTCGCGGTCGGGGCTCTTGCGCGATTTCAGGGAGTCCCTGCGCCTGTAATTATAAATTGAACACTTTAATACGGCAACAATAGGGGAGGGGGGGATTTCACACCCTACCTAACCTCTCATACCCTACAGAACCATGCACCACAGGGAGTGAACGAAAGGGGAATTATTCGGATCGGGATTCGGAGAAACATATCGCCCTGTTACTGCTAATATTTACGCATAATATCACAATATTCATAAAAATATTATAATAAACTATAAAAACGTAATCAATGAGGGGCCATACCCACTGCTTTGAGGCTGGCTAAGTATCCGGTCCTCGCTATCATTTAATACAATGTATGTCATCAACATTTAGCATTAAGATGTCAAGCATTAGGAGGGTATCTTAAAAAATAAAGAAGACGATTATCTATAATTATGAATGTACCCCCACTGGCATAGTGACAACCATCTACTTCATTAGAATAAAAGGAGTAGTCGGTGGCCATTCGAGACACTTTTCTTACAGAGTTGCTAGGTCCTAGGATTCCCTGTGTTGTGGTTGCTATAGATACACAGTGAAGAAAAGTACACAACCACCTAGACCCAAAACAGAAATCCAAATGTATTATTGAGATGTCTGTCTGGACCAGAATCGTGCCTGGAACCCTCTGCGTGTCACACCTACAATTGCGTCACGAGAGTTGTCTGTTATAAAAAAAACGAGCTAAAATGTGATATGTACCTGAGTGGGGCGGGGGAAGCGGGCGTGTCAGACTCTGCGGCCACGCTGACCGAGCGCACTTCATATGCCTTGCGCCGCTCCGCTATCGACTGGTTACCGCTGCAACACAGACATTAATATAGTTCCTAATTCTTTATCGTGAATAACACAGAAATTACATAGTACACCGAACAAATATGTACGAACGTACCTTTCATGCATTATTGTCTGACTGCTTAGCAACGCAACGGTTGTTAGGCAACATGATAGGCAACAATGAAATAGTTACGATCAAAATATAAATTAATTTTAAATATATTTATTATCAGTAACATGTTAGATTACAAAAGATCTTTTAAATGACAAAGTGTATGCACGGCACGACACTGCATAAGTGCATCGCATATAGTACACAATTAATTATTGACACGATTGAAAAAAATATTCAAATGGAATAAATTTAAGAGTTGTAAAATAGTACTTAAATTGGAATTAATTATGAATTAGCAGATTAAATTCCATTATCATCATCAACCCGTTACTGTCCCGCACCTGGGGATGAGTAAATAAAAATGGGACTGGTAAGGTTATAGCACACTACGCTAACCAAGTAATTGTTGGTAGACTTCACACACTATCGAGAATTTTACAGAGAACTCTCACATATGAAGAATTCCTCAAGATGTTTGCCTTCATTGTTAAAACAAACGGTAATTCATTTCTAATACACACGTAACTTTGAAAAATCAAATCAGAGGTGCATGCTAGATTCGAACCCTCGGACCCCCAGCGTGAGAGGTGGCAATCAATCGAACATATTTTAATAAAATATAAATTTAAAATAAAATTGAAAGCGGAAAGATAAAGACAGTCGGGTCGTAGTCGTTAAGGACAAACGCTAACTTGATCCCTTGATCAACGCAACTTTGTCTTAACTTACTCAGTATTCTCGAACATTTTCCTCCGTTCAGCGGTGCTGGGCGTCTTGGGTCTATAGCCCGAATCGGACGAATTGACTTCCTCTTCCAGGCTGGTGTCCGATTTGCCATTGGTGTATTCCTCTGTTGATAAAAAAGATCGTATTAAATACAAAGCTACAACCATTTCTATGTCCCACTGCTGCACAGGTCTCTTCCCACGAATAGGAGAACAGTGGAACACGCTTCTCTAACGTCGGTTGGTTGAGGGAATAGGTTAATAGCCAGTCTGTGTAGGATGTTTAAACCGCCCATAAGGTCTCTGACAAGGCTTAATGGCTGCTGTCCAATGGTGACAACTAGAACAGACAACCGTGCCCTCCTCGGGTAAAGTGCACCAGCGGTCACCCATCCAACTGTACTTTACCTTGTGGGTCGATTACGATCTGCACGAACAAGGGACTATGTGCGTTTCTTATGACATGATTTCCTTTTAAAATTAAAAAGGATTAAAATTGAAATAAATTGAATATTACGACAAGTACTTTCTAATAATAGGTACCACTAACTGCCAGCATTTCTGCCTGTTTTCAGGTACTTTTTTATTTTATTTATTGACATTTAAGTACAATGAAGTATTACAGTATCAGGACATTGCAGTGTCTCTTAGATATCAAGTGGGCATACATTTTACGCAATTAGAATGCATATTATTTTTTAAGTTTTAACTTTTTGGCAGATTTAATAAAATGTATAAACATTTATTGAATAATTAGATCCATATACATTGTCTGTGAATGATATACATTATCTCTAAATACCTTTATTAGGAGCTACTTCAACATCGCTGGTGGGGGACAGGCTCTTGTGTTTTTCCTCGTCGCGGACAGCGGGGGTGGAAGCTACCGGCGTGCCCGCTGAGGGCGCCACTGGGGACGACGCTAAATACAAACAATATCAAAACAAGAATTTATTATTTTTTATCATACAACATAACTAATAAAATTTATACGAATTAATATCACTTATATTAATGAAAGATATTATACATGATTATGAATACATGATATATGGTTGAAATTTCTTATAAAAAAAATATTGAAAATTTTATATATTTCGTTAAAAAAATATTTATAAACTGAAATATACAAGTATTGATATTTTATTTTGGTACATTATAAGAGCCACTAACTCTGCTTCATGTACTTAATCGAGTCGTTTATAATGTGACTAGGCTACTAGTATAACATTAATGATACATTATGTGCATTGTCTTTTATGACCTGTCATAGTGTGTTTATCTCGGCTACTGTCTTGAAGGTCCTATTTTTTTATCTTTACAATGTGTTAGCGAGAAATATATTCGAAATTATTGTATTGTAACAAATATAATTCACAAATTTCTCAATTTATAATTCACAAAACGGTAATTGATTTCTAAAAATCTTCCAACAGCAATCTTAAAATTTCAGATGAATGATATGGATTTATAATAATAAATGTATAAATGGTAATGAATCAATAATAACACTAACCGGAATCCGACTTGACCATCCCGGGCACGGCAGGAACTGAGAACACTTTGTCAAAGGAGAACTCTTCACTGCCAGTTGACGCTGAAAATGGCTTCGGACCTAAGCGGGGCTGTGGAGAATAAAATCTTTAAATTAAATGTTGTATGTTACATTGTACTGAATCAAACTTATTACAACAAACGATATAATTTGTGCAAGATACAAACAAAAACCAATAACGAAATACATAAATAGAGTATAATAATTCCAATACATTTGCAATTGAGGCCGTAAGAATGTGCTATTCTGAGGCTCAACGGAAACTCGCTTCTATAATATCGTAAATTTTGCTTTTCTATGCGTTTACTTATGTAATTTTAGTATAGATGTATTTTTATAAAATTTATTTATTCATTTATTTACACTGTCGTAAAAACTTGGATTATAAACGGCGGACTTAGTGCCATGGGGCGTTCTCACCCAGGCAACCCAGGGTGATGGGGGAATTGGAGATAAATAGCAATAATATTAATACTTTATAATAATATGCTTCATAATAGGAATACAATAATATCAAACTATTGTATTGATGAAGAGGAATGATGTACAGTGAACATCGATACATATTAAACACATACATGTAAGCTCAAAATACGTCCAAAAACGTTAATTCACTAAATTATAGATATTTCTTATCAAAAATTTTGGAAGAATTAATGTTAAAGTTTTGCAAAATTACCCTGACGTGTTCATAAAACAGATTACCGAATTGTTACGGTTCTCAATTATAAAAACGAGTTATTTAATCATTAAAATATTTTGATTTAAAAACTGCGTACTACGACACAAATACATTTAAAAAAACAACAAAAATCCACAATGATAGAGTTAAAATGTAAACATACTGAAACAAATTCAAAAAACATTCGTCGGATTGATCTCACCTCTAAGCTAAAATTGAAAGCTGAAAAAACACATCTAAATCACACCACTACGGTTACCTTATAACCACTAGACACGGCCACCGTTGTTGTTCTGGGCTTGGGTTTAGGAGCCTCGTGTAATTCTTCACCAGACCCTGGCTCCGAGATCGAAGACCTCGGGAGAGGTTTCGGAGCCTGAACAGGAGTACCATTTATCAGGCTGTTGCTCCTCGAGAGAGATTCTGATGAATCAGAACTCTCAGTTTTCTCCAAAGATCTCTCGTGATTATCAATAAATCTCTCAGTCTTTTCAATTTTCTCCCCGGTCTTCTCGGCAATTTCAGCGGCCTTCTCGGTCTTGTCGCAAACGAATTCAGTCTTCTCGGGGTCGGTATCATCGTATTTATCATGTCCATTGTCGGTTATTTTCTTATGGAAGCCGTTAGTTTCTCGGTTATAGTCTTTTGGTTCCAAATTCTTGTTCCTTTCCATGCCTTTTATCATGTCTTTAACATTGACAAAATCAATATGGTCTTCTTCTTTCGTTTCAGGCGGCGGTTGAGGTTTGGAAACGGGCTTCACTGGTTCTTCTACGGTTTGCGGTATATGAGATTTATTGTCGATTTTCTTTGGAGGCGGCATCGCTATAATCTCCCTTATCACTTCTTCTAAATTTCCCCGGTGCACCTAGAAATAAAAAATATATATACATGACTCACTACATTCCTCATCTATTTTAAAGTAAATAAGTAAAAAAAACATCAATTATTAAAAAAAGCAATCAATTTAATAACTTAAAAGGAAAATAAAAGCATATACTAAAACTTTACTTACGCAAAATCAAATAAACATTTCACCCACTAACTAAACATAAACACCACATAAACAAAATATAAAAAAGCCGATAAAAAAATAAAAACCAAACAGAAATGAAAATAAGATTGAGAACAGCACAACTACACACCACTTAATATGGTTATATAAAAAACATAATAATTACTTTCAAAATAAAAATAAAAATTAAACACCATGCAAATTATTTAAAACCTGTTAATAATAAAATTGAAAATCCAAAGTATTTTTTATACTTTTCAGGTGTCTTAAATTTTATATTACCATTTCATATTATACTTATATAAAAAAATCCTTCAAAAATATGTTATAGACAAATATACTGTGTTCTAAATATTCATGTCTTAGCTCTTGCCAAGGTCTCTATTAAATTATTAATAATCTAACACCAAACACATAAGTTTAAAAACTAAAAACGTGGTTAAAAAATGTTTACCACACCAAATATTTGGGGCAATTCTTATGTAAAATGAATCAAACGCAAAAATAATAAAGATTATAAATTAAAAATACACTCAATAATAACATAATTACCAATCCCATTTTGTTAAAACTATTTCTATGACTACGGACACAGTAAACATATGTCTAACATACTCAAGAAAATAATCTACAATGTATGTGCGTAGACCAGTTTCTTGTTTGGCAAATATTGGGCAACAATAACTATGTATGTGTGGATAAAGAAACAAAAGAAAATTTCATTATATTCTTTTCCTACACACACAATACTATGCTGTTGTCCATAAACATGTGCCACACCCCGGGCCCCTGTTGGACTCAGTCCTACACTAGAACGAGACGATTTTACCCAAACACAACAATTGTTTATAGGACCCTGAGTGAAAGGTTTGTTATCTATTTTAGAAGGCCACACTGTGTAACGCTACAGGAATACCTATAAAGTAATAGTTTCACATCTAATAGATGCGAGATTCGACTGTAACAAGATTACACCCAACACCTCCTTCATCTTTACAGCAGATGTTTTGCGCTCTTGTTATTTTATAAGGCACTTCATGAAACGTTCAGACCTAGTCCTCAAGGATAATAACAAAACTATGATTGTGTTGAGAGGTGAGAATTCTAAGATGCAGAATATACTTCGAATTTTTTTATGTAATAGGTAACAAACAAGCATGCAGCCCACGGGAGGTTCAGCTGAGAGTGCTGTCTACCTGTAACCAACTCCATGTAGAATGGGAGTCCTATCTAAAGTCAAACACAGATGCGTTATTATCCCTAAGAACTAAGCTGGAGCGGCTAGCAAAAATGTATCTGCCTTACCATCCTTCAAACCAGAATATATCAACACTACAATAGATGCGGTCATACCACCGCCGCAGAAAACTTCTACCATTTCTACTACCTCCAGAATAGGTTGCAGTGTACACTTAACACTTAATAACTTTCCTAATTAAAACAAACATAGTGTGCTTCTTGCTTGCGTTGTTCGGTAACCTCATCCGGCATTATTGCTTACGTTGTTCGATAAACTCATCTTGAGCCAGTCCTTACCCTGAAACACATACCTGAGTGCAGTTATTGGCATCGGGGTGCAGCGAAATGTTGGGTACAGGGTAGTCTTGGTTCTCGAGCCACATCGGCGCGCTCAGGTATGTCACAGAGCCTGCTGTGTCAGGGTACAGATCAGCGTGGTAATCGCGGTAGCTCTGCAACAAAAATATACAAAATAGAAATATATATACATACATGGCAGGGGCAAAAAAAAAACAGTATACAAAAAAAAAAATTAATAGACTTGCCATGTTTTGCATATCCATATAGTGATTAATTTCTTCAGTTTAAATGATAAATATTCTTGTATTTTTATTGATCCATAATAGGTTGTTAAAGAAACCATTCTCAGGTTCAACCTACATCAAACTGGTTTGTAGAGCCAAGTGGACTGCATGAATTTTATAAAATCGTCTACCTCAGATCACATTTATGAAATGCTTGTTTTCACACATATACCATAGAAGGCTAATGTGATTTTGACGGGACTTCCACGAAAAAACAGAACAGAAACTCAGTCGCAGTTACCTTAGTATGTACAAGAGTTGTATAACAATAGACGAGGGCTTATTACCTTCCGAGGCACCTGGTACATGATGGGCACGACGGAGGCGCCAGCCAGCTGTAGCACGCGGTTGACCTCACCTTCCATCACTCGCAGCGCACGTTTCGGCACCAGGCACGCGCCCTTCGTCTGTTCGCCTGCGCAATGGTCATCATCGTCATCATCATTATCACATTGTCTATCATAAAAAAGATAATCATTTAAAAGTGATAGAAAATTCGTGGTTCGATTCTGGTGGCAGCACCACCATTAATTTCTGCCTTGTAACACTGGAGTAAGGAACTGGATTCTGTTATGAGAAGTATGGTAACAGAGAGCTGAGGCATTCCAAATTAGTACTGACCTTATATATTTAAATCTTATTTGGGTTCTTTACAAAGGTCCACGGGCGACAATGACAATTTACCACGTGGTAGACTATATGCTTGTTTCCTTCCTATGTTATAAAAAAATCAAAAGGTGGTATAACACTTTCACCACCGCAGCTAATCTGGCATATAGTAAGCAACTGTATTCTGGTTTATATAGATAGCACTACTGTACTCTCATTTGAAGGGCACGGTAAGGTAGAATCACTTTTTCTAGACATTCCAACTTAGTCCACAGAAATAGCTCGGCAAGTGTAATCAATTTCACATAGGGCTCCTCATCTAGTTGGCCAGTGTACTACAGTCTCATAAAAAAACTATTTATTTATACACATTTTAGTAGAACGGTTTTCAACTCCAAAGGTACCCTTGTCAAGCCCATTCCTTCCTTATATTATCAGTGTAGCCCTGCTAACGTTCTGATTTGAAGGATGTAGCAAGGCAGATACACGGTTTTTAAACATACAGTGCCAATGCATATGTGATAGACATTACATAGAACTCATTTTCTACTCAGCATTTCTTACAGATCTCTTACTATAATAACCATTTAATATCAGGCTTATTACTATAGTATCATAAAAAAAACTTGCTGTGTTTATGCACATTTACCATAAGTACACATCAATTTTAAAATGGATAGTTTCCTAGAAACGTTTCTTGTTTTAATTATTAAGACGAAATCGTATGTTCGGATATTGATTAGAGATTTAATTGGTGGTCGAACTATATTACAGTTCGTTCGGGGAGGTGTCAACGCCGCCCTCATAATCCGCTGTGAAACAATATTTATATTTCGTTTGGAGGTGCGTTAGCTGGGTACACTTATAGCGAGGCGACCATCTTAGTCTTCAAGAGTAATAACGCATCTACGTAAAACCCCAAAATCCAAAATTTCAATCCTGTTTGAGATTAGATGTGGGTGTCCATGGGCTACAGTAACCACGTAACATCGTTTGCTCCTCTTCTCAAATAAACAAAAAACCCTTAGCCCTTACCAGAATGTCTCAACCCCTCAATCAAGTAAGGCTCTCTATCGGTCAACTCCATGTACAGTATGGTGGTGTCTCCCTTGCCGGCCAGGAAGAGCATGTTGGTGTCGGCGTCGAACAGCGGCATGAGGATGCCGGTAGAGCAGTCGAGCTCGAGCGTCTTCTGCGTTTGGGACAGATTCCGGATGTCACGGATCATGATCTGCCGGAGACGGGCCGAGTCGAAACCTGAAAAACGGTTTTAGTTAAATTTTCTTGTTCTCAGATCAAATGTGAATTGTGAGTGTTCTTAGAACCGACATACAGTGGTGTAGGGGAATTACCAAAAAAATTATGGGGAATTGCATGCCAAATACATTCGTCACATTTTCGATAATATATACATTTCAAATTCTTTTTTATTTAAGTCAATACTTGATGAGACAACGTGCGCTTCTAAAGTTATTATAATTGTAGCCCTCGGTCTTTTTAATTCCAGAGTGTATTATTCTAAATAAATATTTATTAAGGGACCAAAGATGGCTGGTAAGGCGATGTTGTGTAATTTTTCAGATATGATATATTTTCGGTTACACGCTGTTTGGTGTACATATTTTATTCCACTTATCATTTCAGTAGTTAACATTGAATATTAACCATACTGTTTATCCTGACAACGGAACACGGACATGTTCCAACATGAACTTAGCTACATTTTTATGTATGTACTTAGTCAAGACGGTACAGTATTTAATATTACGATAAGCTGTCGGAAAAACTTAAGAGAGTACTTTTTTATATACTTATTTAACAACTTTGTACATAACAAAACGTAAAACATAATAGCAATTCATAAAATATTATACAAATGACACTGTTCAGAGGGTTGAAATTAAAGGGTTGAAATTAAATGTTAAACAAATTACCATATTTTCCTACTACCTTTCCATTTGACAACACCTAAATATTTTTCTAATTCCATTAAGGCCATTTTAGTGGTGACTTCATAAACGCTTTTGCGAATTTGTCATAAGTCACAAAGTATGAATCATAATTAAAATAGGATCGTTATCGCACGCGATCGTAATGTAGCATGACATTGAAATCGTATCAATCGCTGTACACTTATCTGATCAGCGTGTAGTACGTGGGTTGGTTACCTCCCTATTTGTAAGCATAACATCCAACTATGAAACAGATATGCGATCCACCTTTACTATACTATATGTGGTAGAAAGTAATTCGACCGAGGAAGCAGCGCCGCCGCCCTCATAATCTGTCGTGAAGCAATTCTTGGGTTTCAGTTGAAGAGGTGTGGCTATCATTTACCTGACACTTACAAGAGCCGAGTATCTTAGTCCTCAGAAATAATATCCATCTAGGTACGACGTCAAACAGAACTTCGGCCAATCTGTCGTACAGTCAGTGAATGTATATTACCTGCAGTGACCATTTAAAGTCGGGTGGTGTGCACGCTCTTTTGCTACACTTGTCCCATAAAAAAAGCTTTCCTGCATAATAGGAATAACAATCAAGCATAAAGCATGTCCATAAGTCCACCCTGATGGCATAGTCACCATCGACCCAAGTCAAACCCGCAGCTTCACACTACTATTATTAGCAGGAATTAGCGGTCGATGGTGGCTGAAATCACAGAATCATGACTCACAGAGTTCACCTTCAAAATCAATAAATATAAAAAAATGCTCTCACCTGTTGTAAGAATTCTATCATTATCACCCAACCACACAACCCTGCTGTCCTTGATATTCTGGTGGCTGTTGGCCACATTCAGTACCGGGCTGGATGCTCTCGGGTCTACAATGCGGACCTTCTTGTCCTTGCATGATGTGGCCAGGAGGCGACCATCCTTCTTCCACGAAGTAGATTGGATCACTTCCGAGTGGTCTTTGTTTACTGTAAAATTAGAATATTGGTTATTTTATGGGAGTGGCGTGAATTAATCGTAAAATTAACCTAAATAATTTGGTAACATAAATTAGCAAATTACCCACCGGTTTCAGGTATACTTTACCTGCTAAATAGTTAGACCTAGCATCCACAAAAGGACGCCATCAATCAATATTAACTACTATGGCTTAAAAAGTAATTAATATTATTTTGTGTTTTTTTTTATATGTCAGTTTGTATATACAGAGCTAATCTTGAAAAAGGATGAACAGATTTTTACATGAGTCATCACAAATGTTTTAAAGAGAATGTTACACCTAAAAAATCTAGGGTAGTAATCTAGGTTCAGGGCGGAGGGGGTAATTAACAGATGTAATCATCTAATCCACTGCTAGTTTATGGCCAAGACACGCCAGTGAGCTGCTCGGTCTACGGATTTTCGCATTAAATTGCTTCCCACCGTCCAGGGTAGTTTATCGCGCCGCCTAGAGCTGGACATCTAGTTTCTAGACATTTTATATTATCAACTTAATCATTATGTATCTTACCAAAAGCCTCTTTCTGTTTAGTCAAGTCCCACAAAGCGAGCTCGTGGCCGGACGCGACGTGTATCAGCCCATCAGCCACAGGGTGAAAGCCGACATTCTCTACTCGTCTTTGTTTCTGAGACAGCGTGCACTCCGGCGTGGAGAGCGACTCCTTGAGACCTTCTGGTGGAATATGCCAAACTTTCACCTGTAATTGTGTTTTAATTTTTTTACAATTCGTTTTCTAATTGGTATGTACATTAATAGACATTTCTATGCATAAGTATAAATGTAAAGCTTGTTAAACAAACAAACAAACGAATAAACCCTTTTTACAAACATAGCCCTACACTGGGATTCCCTGGCATGGATGCCATGGACACATACAGACAAAACGAATACACAAACACCCCGGGCCAGAACAGAACTGTAATATCATCATTTTGATATCTGCCTGGCCGGCAATCGAACTCGGAACTCACTGCATGTCAGACCGGTATGGTAACCACTACGCCATACGAGTCGTCGAATATGTCGAACATATTAAAATTTGCATCTTTAAACTTAGACAGAATAACTAAACCAGAAATGGTTCACTATATGGTCAACTGTTAAAACCTATGATGAAATATTAGCAGACTATTTTTATACCTTCAAACAATCTTGAGAACATCATGTATTAATGCATATCTTAATTAATTTTAAAGTTACAATGATGTTAGTATATAATCCTATGAAAAGTAACTATTTTATTCCTATTTGAAAAATACATACCTATGAATGCAATCAAAGCACAAACAGTTCGAGGTAGTGTAAATACTTGTTATATCTAAACAAACAGTTAATGTTACCACATCTATCTGGCTCATATACAATTTAATTTGAAAAGTAATATATGAAGAAAAAGCAGATTAATCCAGCCACAATCAGAATATTGCTTAAATTATTTGTTTCTTCCTGGCTGTGTTAACAGCAATCTTAACATAAATATAAAACTTTCTTTGTTTTATTTTTTATATTTAAAGAGTAGCAAACAAGCGTGTGAGCTGCCTGATGTTAAGTCGTCACTGTAGCCCATGGACACCCACATCTAACCTTAAATAAGACTGAAGTCTTATTTGAGGTCATATATCAATGTGTTACTACTCCTGAGGACTAAGATGGCCACCTCTCTGCGAGTGTACCCAGCAACTGCACCTCTCCAACCGAGACACAACAATTGATTCAGTGGATTGTGGCGGCGGTGATACTTCCCTAGACAAACTATACTTCTACTACATATCAAATCAATGTTTGTACTTTTCCTTAAATAATCTCCAGGCCATATACAAGAGAATATTTTATTATTGTGGCACTCACTCATTAGATTGTTTACAGTGAACAGATAAGAATATTGTACATTAGTAATGACAAACAGGATGTGATTATTTACTGCATTTTTAGAGTTATCTACACAAACATTATTACATTTGAATCTTTGTTCCTTTAGAGGAAGTGAACATGCAGGATAAGAAACTAAAATGAGGGTGAAAGACCTTCCCATGGTTCAACTGCAGCATCGTTATGACACCTAAATCTGCCTTAGATAGTGTTATAATGGGGCACATATTTGAATGGTAGCAATCTACCATTGAAATGTGTATTGACATTTGTAATTGATTTAACTGGACTGTAGGAGCCATCTAACATCAAATGGACCTGTTTGATCAGCCTAGCCATTGAGAAATAATTCAGAAATAAACATGTGAATTGAAAGAGACACTTGATGTTTAGCGAATTAATATACCAAAATTGAAATAGTCTCATTAGTTAAAAATGAATATGATTGTTAAGAATATGTGCTAACATAATATTTCATTATTCAAACATCAATTAAGTAGGACAAACATATCTTCGTTTGCTGAAACTACTATTAGAAAGGCGAACAGTGTATTCAATGCTCTAATCCACATGTAGGTTAGCAAATAGTTTGCTTTTCACTCAAAACATTCACAAAAATGTTGCATTAGAATCTTACCAATGAGTCCTGTGACCCAGTAAGAAGCAGTCCATCATGGAAAGGAGAGAACTCCATATCTGTTATTGTGTCCGAATGGGCATGAAGCAAGGGCATCGTTTTACTCTTTCTCCCACAATCGTCCAATGGTAACACTGCCATACTCGACCCGACATGCTCCCAGTTAAACGCCATGAAAGCAGCCGAGGCGCAAATATTGTTCCCATAAGTCTGATATGACCCGACACATATGTCTCTTATACATGCTTCGGGCTTAGGCACAATCGGTGCCGCATTTTTATACTTAGAGGCCTTAAAACGCCAGGCCATCTTGAGCCACTTTTTAAAGTTATCAGTCTTTTGAAAATGGAATGTACGTTGCCTCCGAGAGGCGATGCGGTATCTGAAACAATATTTCTTTTGTTCAATCTTATCACCTGTTACAAATTAACGCACCGCTAAGATGTCTCACAATCGAAACCCAATAAACAATTTATTGTCATCAAATCATAACTGCATGCGACTATCGACAGAGCAGAATAAATTACTATAGAATTGAACACTAGTCGCCGGGTAAAATTCTAAATAACTTAACGCAAATTAATTTATATATAATATGAATACACGTATACAGATTTGCAACTTTAAAAACGTTTGAAGAATAAAGTAACTTGTTAAGTTTTAATGAACCAGCGAACTAAATATTCTAAACACAAAACACTTTGTTTTGAATAACTTGACCGGGTTGAGAGGCCGGAAATGCCTCAAACTAAGTAAATTCTTTCGCGAGAATACATTAAAATATATGTTATACATTCAACATCATACGCTAATTATAAAATACCATTATTTACTTACCTTGTAGTAATTAATGAATTAAAAATCCAATTTCAGCTAGACACTCCCCCTAAACGTCGGCCATTTCAATTCAAGCGACATTTAGTGTGGCTACCTACGGATCGATAATGAAATTCCATAGTTGATGTAACTTGTGGTGGTAAACAATTGACTAACAATAATTCACTATTTTTGTGGACAAAAAATAATGTTCGTTAATGATTTTAACGAATTAAAAGAATTTTTAATGAATTAAACAATTTAATGAAATGTTACATTTGAGGTTTTAGAACATTATGTGAAAGCTACTTTTGAATATTAATAATATGTGTTATTTTTAAATATATTTACTATTTACTTTTTGGTACCTTTTTATAAAATATACTTTTTAAGATTTTATCAATTTAAAATTTTTGTGCATTAACAAAACGCCTCGAACGACATCTATAATTATGAGATCGGGATACATTTAAATTATTAGCGGCAAGCCATACAAAAATAAGGATTATATTTCTGTACACTTTGCATAAAATTATATTAAGATGGTGCGTATCTTGGAGCTAAAGACTTTGTGATTTTTTATTCTTTCTCATATTATCGTTGTTTTATATTGTGCCTATGCTCCACCATGTCTTTACGCTTCTACTACCTCTTCGCCACTTTGAAAAGGACTGCGCATTTTTGCCGCTAGCAATACTAATACGTGACGTAATTACAAATTCATATTAAAATGGTAGGTTCCAATACAAAAAAAAAGAAACGCTTTTTACATTCATGGCCCCTGACTAGGATACCGTATCGTAAGTGTCATGGACACAAGACGTGCGTGTAAGACCGATATGGTTACTGCTACGCCAGGCCTCAATTTCTGCCTATACAGAATTTTGATCCAATCTCACTGATCTACTTCCCCATTTCTCTAAGACCCACGGACTTATTTTTCTTGTCCCCACGAAAAGGCTTTATCCCCCTACACCTACAACACTATAAATCGAAAACAATAAAACAACACGTATATCCAAAGTGATTCATTTATTAATTGCATTACAATAAATCAGTTTCTTTGGTGACAATTATTTTTTATGACTGATGAACGAACAAGATTAAGTAGTTTTTAACTTCAGATCGAGAGTTGTATGTACAATTAACACAATATCAAATTCACTATTTGCGTTAGTCATAAACAAATACTGTCATACAATTTGCCAATTATATACAGTTTTATGAACTACACTAACATAATTAATATTTGTACAAATTGACACAGAGTATGATTATAATAATCATTGAAATCATATGTAAGGACCTTTTAAATATAATTGCACTTCACGACTAAACACCAATTCATCTATAAATATCGAAACAATCTGACACCAATGTGCAAAATATGTTAATGTGATGATAAAATATTATATAAAGATCCAAAAAATAGGCACCTAATACGAATATAATAAATACAATGTTAACATTAACTCTATGTATAGTTAATTCAAAACAACAATTCATTAAAATACTTCACGATAGCAATTGAAATAATCTCTAGCAACTCACTGGTATGAAACAAGTGGAATTTAAAAAAAAAGAAAAATACAGCCCTCATGTTTTATTATCTGCATTTTAGGTGCATCTAAACTGGCTATATTTTAATTAAAGGGGAAATGCTGCCAGCGTCATGGGTACTCTACCCAAAGTCAGCGATGTTGACTATTTTTTATAATAAAATTATTG
>DWKL01000204.1:0-21850 GCA_018249415.1 Phareas burnsi | reverse complement strand
AGCGTGAAATGTCTATGTTAATGTGAATTTCCTTATTGTTGTAAATTTATGTTTCTACGTATATTTTATTTTTTTGAGTAATTGTTCTAATCCATCAAACAGAATATTTTGATAGCGGCATTATTAGCATCTTGCAAAGTGATAAAACTCTTCCTGGTTTGGTTCTGGAGACACCGCCGCACCCTCGGGAATAAATTATATTTTTTATTTGAGAAGAGCACGCAGGCCACGATGTGAAGTGGTCACTGCAGCCCAAGAATACACTCATCTAACCTAAAACAGGACTGAGATCCTATCTGAGATTATACGTAGATGTTTTGCTACTCCTGAGGACTAAGATGATCGCTTCACTGAGACTGTATGTACCCGAGTACCCGACAATCACACTTCTCTAACCGAAACATAAGAATTCCTTCAAGGTGGGTCACGAGGGCGGCGGTGGCACCTCATAAGACGAACTTCTACCGCCTAAAAAAAAATAAGTAAGTATCTCTCCTTTACTACAGCTATCAAACCAGAACACAGCATCGCTTAACTTTAGTGGCTATAAGGTAGAAATATTGTTGTGGTTCAAATCTATGGTTTTGATAGGTAGGTATACAGTTCGTCCGGGAAAGTACCAGCGCCCCACTCATAATCCACGGTGAAGCAATACTTGTGTTTCCGTTGGAGAGGTGTAGTTGTCGGGAATACTTACCATCGAGGCTATTATTTTAGTCCTCAAGAGTAGAGACGCAGATGCGTCTCTACTCAGTAAACAGTAAACAGGTCTGAAGCCTTCTTCCGAAGAGGCTTCAGTCCTGTTTCAGGTTAGACGAGGAAGTCCATGGGCTGCAATGGTCACTTAACATCAGATGGCCTGGCCTCCTCAATAAGCTTGAAAAAATCCATTAATTCTTTAAAGCGAGCTTATTTTTCGTTTTCGTATATTTTTTAACATTTAACTGGCTTTCCGCCTCTGCTGTTCGAAAAGTATTTTGAACTATTATTTATTCTGACATGGTCATTTTTATCCGCCACGATATTTGTGCAAATAGAAATTCAAATCCAAATTGATATAGTGTCTTACCGAAAACTTTCTAGTTCGTCGCGAGCTGCCCTCGGCGGCGGGTCCGCGGCGCGGCGGTAGTGATATGCGAGCAATTGAGATAACAATGCGAGCAAACTGTGGGCGGGACACTGTATTTCAATTTCACGTCGACGGTTATAAATGGTTGACGCGGAATGATAAAACGGCTCGCTACTTATCCGGATATTGGTGGAACAGATATTTAAATACATACTCCGACTTACATTTATATTGTCACTGCAACCCATGGACGCCCACATATAACCTGATACAGTATTGAAGTCCTATCTGAGGTCGTAGTAACAGGAGGTTTGGTCTGGTATGATATCATAGTAACGTCCTTAGGAGTAGTAATACATCTAGCGTTACTACTCCTGAGGACTAAGGAGGTCGCTTCGCTTGTAAGTATCCTCGACAATCATACCTCTCCAGCCGAAACAGAAGTCCTCACACATTGTGAGTTCTGTAAGTAATCTAAATTAATACTGTCTTCAGTTCCTTAGGTCAAATCTCTGTCATCGCTGGTTGAGACCCCTTTTATGGTAACGCTGTAGCATAGATAAATATTCTTTTTTATTACTTTTTTCTCATTTTTATTATTTTGAATATTCAATATATGATGTTATAAATAAATATCGTTTCCTTAACTTTCTTTATTTCTATTATGATGTTTTAATTCAAAGATTTCACTAAAACTTTGTCAATTATACAATTGCGGAAGAAATTTACCTATATTTATTTCTGTTAAATATTACATCATACAATTTATTGTGATAAAATAATATTAGGGTTACGGCAATCCACTCAACAGGTCATATAAGTATTATAAAACATAACTAAATAATAAAAATATGTACATACAGTTACTTCGTGGACTAGAAAACGTAAGATTGTTTTAAGAGCATCAGTCGTGTCGTAGTCGTCCGCTGTAAAAAAAAACCCTCAAATAACGGGAAGTGTTGAACGGCGGCCATTGTTAGCGAGATGCATAACTCGACTGAAAGTTGTTGCACAAGCGCCGAATAAAAAGTTAATGCCCGGAATCGAGAAAGTAAGAGGAATCTCAAAACGATATATAATTGCGCGCAAATCCATCGGCACGCGGATGTGCGCGATGTGACCGGTGGGGTCGCAACCCAGGGGCTAGCCAGGGTACAGCGGTCCAAGTGTTAATGCATAGGCTACACTTAAACACAGTCGTTATCATACTAAATAAAAATAGTCATTAAGAAATAAACAATAAATTAAGAACACTTTCTACACTCACAGTGCCACACTAGGATTTCCTATATCGTGGATGGTATAAAGAGACACATACATAGACTAATATTTAAGCATCACGACCCAGAACAAAATTCTAAATTAACCATTTAGACATTTGTGAGGCGGGAATCAAAGCTGGAACCCTCTAAATGTCAGACTGGTACGCACACTACTGCGCGGATCATCATACAATATTATGTATATTGTTTGATGATGATGATGATGAAGTATCACAGGTATATAACAATTAACATTGACATTTCTTATGCAAATAATAAACTTTTACAAGAAACAAGCGACTTCCAATCGAATAGTGATTTAATTTCATAGTAGAATATGATGTTGCTTAAAATATATTGCGGGTTTACTGGAAGGAATTTGTACTTCAAATAATCAGCGCCATCGTACTAATTTCACTTAAGTTGATCGTACATCTTATATTTTTGAACTCAAGACTAATATTTAGTACTCGATATAGTTCACTTCACTGATCAACTTGTGAAATGACAAAATTAATATAAACTTACATTACTATAGCTAACATAAGCTTAGATTCCTAAGTGCCTTTGAGTCACCTTTGAAATACTTAGTCTTCAATAACGGTACATGCCGATCGACCTATGCCCGAACCTAATTATGTACCACAATATGTTGTCCAGTTTAAACATATAACTTTTCAAACCACTGTCCAAATTATGTTATTACATTTTTATATTAAAATTCATGTTTTGAAAATACCAAAAGGCATTCAATGCCTAATGTTAAGTAGTCATTAGCGCACATAGACAACTGTAACCAATTTCTTATTGAGCGGGATACTTAGAATCGAGCACTTGCGTTGTCTGTCCTATTGCCTAAGTTGGAACGTTAATATATGTAACTTTACGTAATCATTGACAGGGTTGATAGCGAAATGATAATCAGTTGACCAAAAACAGTTCAGCATACAGCTTTAGGTGTTAAACGATTTGTATAACAGCATTTAACAGCGAATTCAATCCGAGCTTCGAATACTAAAAGCGTCCTCATCGACTCGTTCAAGTGGTTCCGGGGGCTCGACCAAACCTCCGTGGGCAAAAACTTAATGTCTTGCTCTTACTAAAACAAGAAAGTCAGATGAAAGATTTGCTGTGTTTACCGCATTCGACAATTTCAGAATAAGTACTCGGCCGAATTCTCGGGCACTAAATTCCCTGGTTCCGTTTTACATAACTGTATTGTAACGCTTTCCGTGATCGGCATGTTTTAAGGCGTTTTGCAAACTCGTTGAGCTCAATGTGGGTTCGTGAGGCAATTTTATGCAACGCTTTTTAAAAATACGTATGGAGTACGTGTCGAACTTGTTTTGTGAGTGACTGGCGCATGATGGTGCGCTCGTTGCGTGAGACGGGGCTACACGTACGTAGTGATAAAATAGGGAAACAATCTATATTACTATTGCCAAAAACGTAACAATGCATTTAGCAATTTAAAATGTAACTTATTTAAAAATGTCTACTCGCCGATTTCACTGCTTAAAATGTCAGCCTATGTCTATGTTGAATAATTGACCTCATAAAAATTAAAACTTATTTTTCTCAAAGAGGGATGGTAATGTAGTCCATTTGGTGTAAGTGGTCGCTGCCGTCACCGGACAATTCAAATTAACTTCAAATAAAACCGGAGTTGTGAAAACGACCACAGACGCGTTGCGATCCCTGAGGAATATATTGACGAGCGAAACTTAACCCTTATAAGCCATTATAAATATGATGCTAGGTCCGCCCCACCGCACCATGTTAACCAGAACAGAGAAGTACAGTCACAACTCCTGTGAAACTGATATAGTTGATGTCTGTAGAAGACTGAAATTCAAAACAAAACTTAGTTTCTACTTTTTAGACTAACCTGTTTAAATTTCGATTTAAATTCATTTGAATACATATAATTTACTTTTCATGTAATAAATACACATGTATATTGTATATGTAATGAATATATGTCTAGTTTCATTCAGAACATACATTGTTTTATTATATTTTTTTCATTAACTTATTTTATTTAATATTTTAATACAGCCATCCTTGTTTTCTGCCCAGACTAGAGGTTGGTTCGCAGAGCATTTTAGCATTAAGTCCGTCTTTTGTAGCACTGCTTAAAGTGTAATAAAGTTTTAAATAAATAAACAAGTGTGGAGGTACTTCCACACAACCACAACCACAAATATTTCTACATCCTATATTTAAATATGACCATCTCCTGACTATGTCGGGTTAGAGAGAACCATATTGAGTTGCTTCACTGCAACGCCGAGGAATTTTAAACACACGTTATTATAAGACCAACTTGCCAACATTGTGCTCGTGGCGAAACATCGCCGCGCCGCCGGGGAGCGGGCACGTGGATACATTCTTGGGTGATTGTTCCAGCTTGTGCGCTCTTTAGGAAAACTATGCCAAATATTGTACAGGTTCCCAATTATAAATCTCTCAGAATTAGGGTAAGGGAGTCCCCACCTCGCTAGTCTATTGAGGATTAGTAGATTTCATACACCTTTGAGAACTTTACGGACAATTCTCAAGTATGTAGGTTTCCTCGCGATGTTTTCCTTAAAGCAAATTATAATTAACTTCTATTATACGGATAACTTCGAAAAATCAGACGTCCAGAGGCCTGAGATTCGAACCTCGTTCCCCCAAAGTGAAGCCCCAAAATGGTACCACCAAGTCAGCACTACTTAAGTATTTTAATACATATCATGATAATAGTAGGCTTATTGTTTTTATGACACAGAGACAGAAATATGCCGAGTTCAATTAAGATGACGGTGGTACTTTCTGTTATATTTTATAGTATTTTTACCTGAAATACAGTACGCAAATATGGTTTGGTTTATCGTTATCGGACCGATCTTTATTTAGTTGAACTGTATGTAGACCTAACATAAAATAAGATTTTAGGATAGAGTAGTCGGAGAGATATAGAGAACATGGGTGTGAAGAAACGACCGCTTAAAAATGTAACAAAACCAATTGACATTTGTGTAAATAATGGTATCTTATTCATAGTTCCGAAGTCCATAGCGGGTCGACTCGCTTTCTCGTCGTGGCAAATTTAATGAATTTCGCAGAATCTGTTCGAGATCGAAGTGACGGTGTATCTGACCGCGCCCGCGACATGCGGCATGCGAGGTGACCACTTGAGGATCATGACGTACTACGTGGGATACTTCAACTATTTGATGAGTAAATAAAAAGTCTAATGACTAATAAATGGAATTTCTGTAATAAGTGACACGTCATTACCACCTTATGTTTCCGGGCTCTCACGCCGCTGGTCCGAGTTAGAATCCCACGCACCTCTGATGTTTTCAAGAGATGTACGTGTAAAAATATAATCAGTAAGTGGTAGAAATATATTTCGTCGGGGAAGTACCACCGCTGCCATCGTAATCCGCCGTGAAGCAACTCTTGTATTTGAGTTAAAGATGCGTGGTTGTCAGTTATACCTACTAGAGAGGCGACCATCTTAATCCTAGAAATAGTGAAGATTGTATGTACGACTCCCGATAGAAGTTCAGTCATGTTGGAGGTTATATGTGGATGTCTATGAGCTGTGAGTGGCTACTTAACATCAGGTGGCCTGTACTCTCGTTAGCCACTCTTCTAATATACTAAAAATGTTCATTGCGATCTTGTTGTCATACTAGTCCCGGAAAATCGCTACATAAAGGCCGGCGCTCCCCAGCGGCATGGCGTGTCAAGGCTCGGTAAAATATTCTTTGGAATACAAAGGGATAGTCAAGGCTCATTCAACATGACGAAGCGTCGCTCAGACCGTGCTTGCGTCTATACCGTCGACAGTCCACGATTGTCAGCGTGTGCCAAAGAATGCTACGGTAAATGGTAAGGTTTTTAAAATAAGATCTAAAATAATTTCCACTAACAAAATCGTTAGTGTGTCCCAGGTCTTAATCATAAGACCCTGCAAGACCTGGCCTCTCGGACCCTACGCCTTAACCTAGGAATGAATATTTCGATACCCAGTAGAGTTTATACTATCATTGTGTGCGGCACTTCTGGGAGTAACTTCGAGCGTTGTCGGTTTCACACAACATTGCTAATTAGCCGCTGTCTTTATTAATTGCAGTGCGCCGCGATTGTTCCGCGCGTGTCCCTCCTCATGTCGCTCGCTGCACAATGACGTGGGAGGGCCCGATTGTTTCACTGCGAAGGTGATAACACACTTTCAAAATGCACTATAAATATAGATTCGTTTTTGATATGACACTATATGTAAGTCGAGATTTTACAATAAAACGAGATTTACGTATATCATAATGAATTGCTTGGATCGATCCGATCCCGTCAACGTACGCGCGCATATTTTTTTTTATATCGTTAGAAATAACAAACTAACATGAAGCCCATCTGATGGTAAACGATCTGCCGCCCGTAGATATCTGTAATCAACAACGAGTTTGATCCAAGGCCCGTCTGAAATCGGCCATAGATGCGTCACTACCCCTGAGGACTAAGTTGAAACGCCTTACCATATCCTTCAAACCAGACACAATAGAGTCTAACACAGATGTAAGCCAGAAATAGATGTGGTGGTGTCTGCGGAATCTAACCACGAAGGGCTCTGTCAGCTTCTAGTAAACTTTAATTTCAAAAGGTGGATATAGATAATGTTTTGACATAATTATATCGGAATGTAATTATTATTTTACCTTATAACACCAATGACCCCTCTTGCCCCACGTATCTTTATCTCGGAATGATATATTATGTTATACATCTAATTATTGTGAAAACTGTCAACTCCTATGACGAAAAGCGCATGTGACAGTCGACCCGTGACTCACAGTTTCAGAGTTTCTATTTGCCGAAGGAATCAGCTGCTAAAACAACCCAACAGATATTTACACATGCACACATGCACACGACACACATACATGGATAGATGTGTAAGAGATCGCCTGTGCACACACTGATTCATATCAAATTAAATACAATTCGTTACGCCAGACATTTTTCTTAGTCATAATACTCGTTTATATTGAAATTATGTTTGTTTATGTAATTTATTAAATCAATGGAGTCTGTACTTTCTAAAGATGAGTCACGGTATTGGGTAAGTATATTAATCGTATTAATAATTTAGGCATTCTATACAACTAACTGTCTATTGTTATACTACATCTCTTAATTATTTACTACTACTACTATAATCATTTATTTTAAAACAATGTAAAAAATTATGTTTTCCAGTATACGAACATTTATCCTTTTTTTTTATGTTCGATGAGTTGCAATCGAGCGTGCAAGCCACCTGATGTGAACTTCAAACAAAACTAAAGTTCTGTCTGAGATCGTACGTAGATGCGTCACTACTCCTGGGGACTAAGATGGTCGCCTCGCTGTAAGTGTGCCCGGCAACCGGACCTCTCCAACCGAAACACAAGAATTGCTTCACGAGGTATTATGAGGGCGGCAGTGGTACTTCCCCAGACGAACTATAATTCTACCACCTATTAATGTTTTCCTGTATACAGACATTTTCTGCTGTTTATATACTTGTATCTTTATACTTTAATAATACCTTTATAAATGTAATATAAATCCCTGTATCAATTGTTCCCAATTCAGTCGGACAAATTCTTTCTCTATACATTACTTAATGAAAATTAACACCACATTTTGTCCAACACACTGGCAAAGTGGATGCGTAAATTTCGCACACTTGAGAAGTTCACAGAGAACTCTCATATATGTAGGTTTCCTCACGATGTTTTCCTCCACCGTTAAAGCAAGTGATAATTAATATCTAATTTAATAATTCATAATTAATTTCTGATTTTTCACGCTGGGTGTCCGTGGTTCGAAATTATGTGCGTATTGAAAATTAATTATCACTTTCTTGAACAGTGATAGCCTAGTGGACTGGATACCCGGTTGCTACTTTTGGTATAAATAAAAATATTATTATTAGACGTTACCATCATAGGCACCGCTCTGAAGAGGCACCGAGGCACGTCGACGCTGAAAAACAAGATCTGGTGCGTTTCGTCCCGGGGACGCGTGACCGCGACCGAGCAAACACGAATACCGTCCCACAATCTGCCATCGATGAACCCGTGCTTTTATGCCTTACGACTACGATACATAACACAGATATGATTACGACACGAACCAATAATAGTTAAATTTTATACTAGATTTTTTTGCAATTGCTACTATTAAACATAATGTAGGGACCTCTATCTATTAACAATCAACATAATAGTTCTAGTAGAGGCTAAGCAGGAATATTCCATGTTTCAAAGTGTATTGCCAACAGTCGTCTCCTTCAGTGTGGGCCACGAGTAAAAGGTAGTTATTGTCTCGATAACCATAGTCAAAGGATTCTACCTACCTCCCTAAGGATTCTAGTATTGGCTTTCCTCTATATTTTCAATAAGTTGCTGTGATATATAATGAAGATATATGTAGTTAATTTTGAAATGAAAATCTCTACTTGTGCGTAAATATATAGTTTGGCATACTCGAAATTGTTTACCAAATTACAATTTACTATAATCTATTTTAAAGGAATAATATTATATCTTTTAAATGTATTGTTATGTAAGTACTTATTTTGTTACTCGTTATAAAGGGTTCATTAAGTATCACGAAATTTAACGACTATAGTAAAGAATTATTTTTAATATACCTATAGACAAAGCTGTATTATTCAGCGCAGTTTTGTTATAATCTATCTTAAGAACGAGCTTCTTTTGTTAATGTTTATATTATAAAAAATCATTCAGATGTCGTGCCGACCCACACGACCACTGAACACCGACCGACCCGCGTTGTGCCGTGGATCGTAGCCGTGGAATACAAATGTCGATCTTCAGAAGCATGGAGTCGTGAACGTAACACTGTTGCATTAAGCCTTTAGAAATGCCTTTTTGTTATCGCGCGTCTTGAATGACGACGTGCGTTGAGCTCAGCCCGACACTGGGCTTGAGCCTTTTGCTCCACTGAGGCGGTTCGAGAAAGTATACAGAATTGATCGCTGGTCACGCGGATATAAGTTCAAAGGTTAATGTGGTGGTATATTGGATTTTTAGTTTCGACTCGTGTATCAAAAATTGATTGTTTCGGGATTACGGTCTCGATTAAAAGTAGATTTCTTAAAAAAACTATTGTAATAAGTTTATGTTACTGTAATGCAAACAGTTCGCTGCGCGATCCAGCGACTTCCCGAGACAATGTTAGAAGAAATTGAATAAACTTTTAAGACAAAAACTATTTATTTCATTAAAATTGTACTTACACATTTAAAATCCCCAGTCTCAATTTGATTGTGACTTAAACTGTTCAAAGTTTTTGAAACGTTTATTAAAGTTTTTTTTCCTACTTACATGTTGTTTAATCTTTTAACAGACCTACAGATCATTCTATGGAATTGTATTTATTTACAAAACTGTTTTAAGAAAACCACCACCGAAATGCTCTTTTTAATTTAATTTGTATTAGCACATCTCGATGTTAAACGCTGTTTATACGCCTGTCAGTGCTATAGCTAGAAAATAAAATGTATTTAATTTAAAGTTAAAGTAAGCAAATTATGTAAGGTGAAACTAAATGAGCGCAGTGCATTGAGGACGCAGGAAGCGTCAGCTGCGCCGCACGCCGCCGCGCTGGCCCGCACTGGCCACCCACACCTGCCACCGTAATGCGCTTTTCATTTATCAAATTGTCCTTCTTTGTTTATTACACCCCACAGTACACCCCCCCCCCCTCCTCCCCCCTCTCCCCGAGCTTTTGCGCATCGCATCAATCCAACAGCTGACGGCGTTCGTTACTTAAACAACGTTTAAAGTTAAGTACATATTTATTTTTTATAGGTCTTTTCCACTTGTCGATTCTCTGTCCCGTCTTTTATCTATCTATCACTTTAACTGTATATCGAATCCAATTGGAGCTGGATCTAATTTCAATACTCTCCACGGAGCGTATGCGCTGAACAACAAAGCTTTTGTTGTGATTTACTATTTGAAATATTTAAGAAGAAAACAAAAAAAACTGCTAATAGAAATAAAGTGTTGGTGTACCGGACCCTGGAGTAAATATTGCCTTTAGGACTTTTTAAACTTTAATCAATGAACTGACACCCGACAAGTGGGAACCGTCTCTTACTCTAAAATAACAATTAGTTTCAATTTTTGAAAAAAAAATAACGTGTATCTTATATTTGTTTTCAATTATGTAACGCAACAATCATGATTAGACTTATATTTTATACAATGAAAATAATAATGCTTGTCATATGTTGTGGTATAATAAAAAATCGCTATCAAGTACATCGTAATATTAATTTAATAATGTTATTCAATTAATTTTTTAAAAATCTATGTAGTTTGCACTACAAACCGTAATATAATAAGTGCCTAGTCATATCTCAAATCATTATTACACCGAGCTAACAGTAACAAAATTGTTGCAATTATATAATAGCAGGCGCTATATTGAATAATTATTTAATATCTTATTTATTTTATGAAATTGTATATCCGAACGGAGCTTTTTAATTCTCAAACTGTAAAAAGTCTTCGAAACCATCAATTCATCATTTTTTATACATACCTATATATTTTATAATTATGTTTTTATGATTGATTCCTGATGTTGAAAAACAAATCAGTTATTGGCAATATCTAGCTGTAATTACAGTCTCGAGGGAATGTTACACCGTGCTGTAGCCTTTTGAAGGCGCAGAGACCGACATATAATTTTTTAATTCTAATCTCAGAATATTATTGCACGTAGGTGGCTGTAGTACCCGCTTCAGCTGCACTGAAAAATATTGCAGGAAAATAAAATTGTTGACACTGCTGGACTTCATGAATTAAAAATTATTACGTAAACAGATCGAGATTGACGAGGATTGCTGTTAATAAAGAGCTATATTTGCCAGTATCTTAATTGCTAATAATATTTACTAGGCGCAAATTTTTGTTTCGTGTAGATGAAATAAACTTACAATAAATAATCTTATATAGAATTTCCCACGTAACAAACTTGTTAAAACATTTTAATTTATTATATGTCTGAAGAGTATCGAACAAGTCGCCTGATGTTAAGAAGACACTAGCCCTTGAACATCCGCATCTAACTTTAAGCGACTGAAGCGTTATCTGATGTTGTATGTTGGTGGTTACTACTCCTGAGGATTCAGGTGATTGCCTTACTGTAAGTGTACCTGACTGTCACACTTGTCCAACCGAAACACAAGAACTCCTTCAAGCGTATTGTAAGAGTGGCGGCAGTACCTCCTCGGTCAAACTATAGTTTTATCACTAATTAGGTTTTATTATATGTTACATTTTTTATAACATCGTGTTCTTAAAATTTTGCCCAATGTCAACGTAACTCTAACAAATGACATTAGCAGAGATATAAGAAGCATTAGGAAAGTCGGCAGCTTAACACAATATCGCCACCGAATTGTAAGAAAACGTGACGGATTGTAATTGACTCTAATTGTAATGTTATTACCGGCCAGTTGCAGGGCTTCGACTAATCGTATTTTTTCGGCGTCTGTTCCACTTTTTCATTGCCAAGAGCAGTCCGCGGGCGATTGGCTGTGGTTTGATTTGGTTCCCCCTTGACCCCACTACACGATAAATTTTAGTTAATATTTGTTTTTCGTAGTCGAAACAAATTATTTAATTTTTATTATATAATTTATTATATAATAGAAATTAAATAATTTGTCTTATTATATTATTAAATATTTAGAAATTAATTATCACTTGCTTTAACTGAGAAGGAAAACATCGTGAAGAAACCTACACTTCTGGGAGTTCTTTGCAAAATTCTCAAAGATGTGTAAAGTCTACCAATCCGCACGTGGCCAGCATGGTGGACTATGGCCCAACCCTTCTCATTTTGAGAGGAGACCTGTGCCCAGCAGTGGAACATTAATGGGTCGAAGATGATATAATTTATGATAGAAGGCATTCTCTGGACGGGACTAGTAGGGCGATGACACTGACACGAGACCGTGTAGAATTTCCGTGTTATTAGGCATCGGTTATTGAACAGGTGTGCATGGACAGCATCAGGCGGGCCACAAACTCGTATGCTGCTTCCATTGCAAAAACTTGCTGTTACTACTTATCTGACGTCATGGACATTTGCGGACCTAATATTTGCCTAAATAAGATCAGAGCAGTTGAAAGCTTACCTGATGTAGAACACGAAAGAGTTGCGATCCTTGTGACTATTTATAGAGTAGAAGTATTCAATTCCCCCGATGGTTAACGGTCACTGCCGCCCTGCTGTAATTAATCTGAAGACGGCCACTGATACGTTGCTATCTAATTAAGGACTGAGGACTGACTGACCGATTGACTGAATGAGGACTAAGTTGGAACGATTATAATTAACTCTCCCTTACAACGCACTATAAAGCATATTACAGAAGCGTTTAGCGCTGCTGTAGTAAGGCACCATTTCTACCAATCTTGATGGCTCTATTTGAATATTTTAATTAACTTTAATATATTCGAAAAAAATGGAAGAGTTTGAAAGAATTAAGTAAATTATTGCACACACGTATATAGACCTAGAACAAAAATTTCAATTTATCATTTTCGCATCGACCTACTCGGGAATCGAACCTAGAAACCTTTGCACCGCACGTGTATAAATGTAGAGAGTATTAAAACGTTACATAGAAGGTACATATTATGGGAGCTTACTGATAAAACACTTGGTCGATTACGGCCCAGACCCTACAATCCTAGTAATTTTGGGCGCTAATTAGAAATTTCAATCAAAGGTGACATTGGACTAAATAAAGCTGTTGATGAAATTATTTGAAAACAAATTATAATTACAGAATCTTGCAAAACCATAGTCGCATAAAAAAATATTATAACGACAAGAGGAAAACAGTGAGTAAATTATAGTGAAATAATTACACAAGTATAAGTTATTCTATCCGTGAAATTGAATTTTCGGCTATTACGCCGAGAGATAATTATGTACTCACACTAAATCTAAGTACTTTCGAACATATCCGTTCGTGTTTCGTTATATTCCTTTGTATGAGAAGCAAACAAACGTAAGCCAGGCCCATTATACAGCCGTCTATTTTTTATAAATCATTATTATATAACGTTAATTATTACAACGTACAACAATTCAATAAAATTTTGTAACATTTAATAAACGTTTTTGAGTTTGGCTTGTATTAAATATTTAGTTACAGCAACTTATAATTTGTTCTGTAAATTCCTTAAACCTTATCATTATGAAACAGGTCTCTTTTCGGAATAAATAGGGCATAGTCCAAGACACTAGCTAGCTAAGGGTATAGAGAACTCTCATGCGTGTACCATTGTGTATGGTGCTTTATGGAGAACTCTCAGATTGGTTTGACGACCCGCGTGGCGCAGCGGTCATCATACCTTTCTGACATGCAGAGGGTCCGGGTTCGAATCCCGGTTGGAGAAATATCTAAATGATGAAATTAGTTTTCTGTTCTGTTCTTGACATCCGCGACTCAGGGAATCCTAACGTAGAGCTATGAGTGTATTAAGTTTTTGTTGTCTTTCTTTGATATTTTCCTTCACGGCTAAAGCAAATAACAATTAATATCTAATATGTTTCTTATTTCTATAGATTAGGTGTATATGATGGTACCTGAAATTAGACCTTAGGATTTCACATACTTACAAAGATACACAATTATTAACGTAATATTATACGTTTGAAATATTTGAATTAAATAAATTTACGTACCTATATAATTTATCTACTCTTTCCTATCTATTACAAAACTTCTCTTTAAAAATATGGACTGAAAGTATTAAATAAATTAAGCAATGAATAATATACAAGGGTTATTACCAGTAATGAACCTGAACTTATCAATAATATGGTGCATAAAAAAGCGAGGGTAGGGCGTGTGCGGCCAGCCGTGGCGGGTTGAGCAACGCGCGCCGCGACAAAACCGAGCGCGCTCCGCTCCGCGCGACACTAGCGTGCCATGCCGCGCGCGCCGCTGCTGCTGCTGCTGCCGCTGCTGCTGGCGGGCCCGCTGGCCGCCACGCCCGCCGTGACCGACGCACCTCCCGCGCCGCTCGCGCCCGCCAACGTCTTCGTCATCGCCGACACCACCAACGACACCCTCACTATTGCCGACAATGTCAACCACACCATCGTAGCTAACAATACCATATCTGAACTAGCCGACGCCAACGATGACACCCTCGCAGATCCCAACGGAGATCACGATCCAATTGTCAGGAAAAAGAGGACGTTCGGAGACATAGTGTTTAGAGGTTTGGCTGATGTTCTTGGATACCAAGTGCAAAGAAAACCAGCTCAAGAGTCATTCCCGCCGCCCCTGGCGCCCGTCCCAGGTATCGATATTCCTCTGCAAGCAGGTCCTGCTCCCGCACCGGCTCCTGCAGCTGTGCCTCCATGCGGAGCACCGCGTGCGGCTGCTCCACCGCCCTGCAAAGCGCAACGCCCGCCCCCACCACCTCCACCGCCTCCGCCGCCTCCACCAAAACCAGCGCCACCGCCATGTCCAAAACCAAGAGCTGTTCCGAGACCTAAACCTCGCCCGCCTCCACCGCCACCTCCGCCGCCACCACCGCCATGCGGCAAACCTCGTGCTAATCCAGCGACACCCGCTCCCTGTGCTCCAGCTCCTCCACCTCCACCTCCAAAAGTAAAAGCAGATTCCAATTTGGAAACGGTTTCTTCAAATTTCCGTCTTGACTTCAATTTTAATAGAGCTCCTGCAACCCCTGCTACACAGGTGGCGGAACTACCTGCTGCTGAGGAACAGTTTGTGGAGGAAGAGCAGTTTACTCCCATTGCAATAGAGCCTCGTGCTGCTAAGCTACCACTGACGGAGCCACGAAAGCCGCGTGTATATGTGGATGCTTTTGTTGTACGAAATGGAGTTGCTCGTCGCGTGGATACTGTGGATGCCCAGCATCTTAATGGTAACAGGCAGGATGCGGCCGATAGTGACTACCTTGCTTATGATGATGATGTAGCAGCTCCGGCGCAAGATGACTACTACGAGGATGTTCAGGAATCCCGTGACCGTGCTAAAGCCGTTCGTGAATTCGGTACCGCCGTTGATCGCTTTTGGGAGCAGAAACAGCCGAAGAAAAAGAAGAAGAAGGTTCCTGCAAATGACTACCGGGATGTGCATTTTGGTGACCGAGACCTAGCTGATGAGATCCGACGACGAAATGAGGAGTCCCATCAGAGTTTGCAACGAGAACGCGCGAATCCGAATCGGATTCCCTTACCGATTCCGGAGGCCGAAGAAGAGGACGCCGAACTAACTACTACAACAGAAGATCCTCGTCGTCGCTTAAATCCGCGCGTGTTGCCGCCGACAGAACAGAATCCCGGTCAAATAGATACTGTGACAGTTCGTGTTCCCCCTATATACAAAGAACGACGCCCCAAAAAATTACATAGAGAACAACCTGACAGAGACAACGAGAGCGAAAATCACTCTGCAGAACTGGGGTATGAAGAGAGAGATGACCACGACGACGACGACAACGAAACTGTAATTTTTCACACAGAACCACCAAAACGTAAGCGCAAACGTAAACAGAACCGCCGAACGCGTTCTGTAGATGTCGATGATCCTTACTCAGCTGGTGACTACGATTACTATGGTAAAAAAATATCTATATCTGAAGAGGAAAAACTTTATAGAGGATTAACCGTACCTCCGCCAACGAGGGACGCTGACTTAGCTAGGCTTGAGGAAAATCCAGAAGGAAATGACCATTTCTTAGATGATCACGAAAGACTTCAAGAAGACCCTGAAAGGGCCGGCGACGGTGAGAGAGCAAGTGAAGAAGAACGTTCGGACGACACGGGCCATTCGGATGACAGTGGTCGGGCTGACGATAAAGAGCGTTCATATAAGGATGATGAAAAATCAAATGACAGTGGGCGAGCTGACGAGAAGGAACGCACTGATAAGTTGAGCCCCAACGCGAAAGTACAAGAAACGCGCTTTCATAATAACTATGTCCGCGCCACTAACGTGAAAGTAAACAACCCTCACCCCGTAGGCTCGTCGGCCAGAAGAAAAACCATAAAAACCAGTGCAACGTGAGCCTTCAAACTCCTCCGCGAGTATCCGCCATAATCATAATTATTTATTTCAACAAGTTGTTTTGTAAACTTTTTTTACCTAAGGAAATAAAGTCGCTCCCGGCACCTCGTACGTGATCACATCGATATTGTATTTCATCATTACGTCGACCAGACCAGGAAAGAGCGACCTGTGATGTTCTAGTTTAGTTTCGTACGCATGTCGCCGTCGACAATCTTATTATTTTTATACTTAGCGCTAAGCGAGCTGTATTATAAGGTTTCTTAATAAAGCGTTTGTCAACATGCTGTTTCATTATTAGTATTAGAGTCGTCGAATCGATTACAGTCGGGGCGTGAAATTCGATTTTCACAAGGCGACGACAACGTCTGTCGGCTATGTGGGTGAAGGTCCGGTGAGATGAAATAGAAAACAGACCAACTTCGGCCGGTCGTTGCCACCGCGATTTGCGAAAAGAGCGAATGTGCGGCCTCTGGTGGAGCATTGACCCAAAATGCTTTTTGTATCCCGTGTCTGCAATAAGAATAACAGATCGATGCATCGAACATCTCACTCAAGATAATTTTCCAAAAATATCAAGCCTGTAATTAATTTCGTAGCGAATATTTATCAAAAGCGATGAGTATTACTCGTATTTTTTCTCTCAAATAGTCCAAAACTTTTTATATTCTAAACTGAGCAACCGACTGAAATGCAAGTGGTGTTGCAAGCAGCCCGCCCGCCACCTGCAACCGCCGCAACGAACTTTTCCGGAGACTCTATTGTAATCTGACAACTCGTAATATCGACTATCTAAAGATAACTGTATTGTAATGACTTATCGAAACATTTACATAAGATTCAATCAAATCAAAAACTTGTATTGCCAAAAATGTAACAAAATATGTTACAAAGAAATTCGTTATGACAGATAGGATAATGAATCACTCAATAATTCGATAAAGAATCTAAAAATACGATTGTATTCGTAAAACTAAAATTGTACTAAGTTTTAATTTTTAGATATTACATTTCATCAGAAATAAATTGCTCCTTGCTATAAATATTTTTAGGTTACAAGTATTAAAACAAAATTTATGTTTAAGTGACTATTAGATAACTTGTTTTAATAAACAGTTGAACTTAAATATTTAGTGTGTAAACACTCAATTAGTCTGAGGTCAGATGAAATTGATACCGTAATTTTCTAAGTATAAATTAACATTGTCAAATTAAAGATGAGCTAAAGGCAGCCATTTGACTCTAATACGCCAAACAATAGGATTCAAAATGGCATAAGCGATATGACAATTAAGTGTGATTTGTGACGAATGGTGAGAACGAGGGCTTTCCACCTGACTGTGACCTGTGGTCATCGATTCGAGCCGGCCTTGACCGCGAGCCACGTTCCCGTGGCCCCAATTCCCTGAACTTTAGATATGTTATTTAAGAATCTGAGTATGCTATCGATTAAATTCAGGTGATTTTTTTGGCAAAAAATGTAATTCTTCAAGCGTGCAGCGCGTGCGCGCAGGAATAAAAAAAGATGGAAGGATTTTGAAAACTGTATTACACTTTATTTATTTACTAGAATTATACAGCTCCTAAAATTTATATTTATAAACATGAAACATAGCGGTTCAGGGACTATTATAAGGAGAGCGGGGTCAAATGTACAATAGGGCGCAATAAAACTGAAATTCTTTGCTTGGGAAGGTTGGGAATCACTGTTCTAAATATTAGTGAATCGTTGACGTTATGGTGTAGCTGCAAAACTCTCAATTGCAATTGGATAATTTCATTCTGCTCACCGCACACCGCACACCATGGCAGAAAGTAGGAATTGGACTAATTTAATAAATACACTTATATAAATCATCAGCCAATACAAGTCCACTAATGGACATACGTCCTCTCCCAAGGCGCACCACCGAGCACTTGCACAGGGCCAACGATTTCTCTAAATTATTCTTAAGTTAAATAATCCGACCTTTTAAATTATCATCAACCTGTAGCCGACTGTAATCTTAGATATGCCTTTAATCTTATGTAGACCTTTAGAGGGTGATGCCTTTGGAATTTCCAGTTAGTTTGGACTTCGAAGGCACTATCACTATATCTGTTTCTATCTCATAACAACAGTGTTAACTGCTGTTGTGTTCTGATTTAAAGGGGATGGTAAGGGAGACTCGAGGTGTTCCTACTTAGTCCTATATGTATGTGTGTAGGTAGAAATGCACCTGTGGTCTACCTCAGTTAGGACGGCAATCCTCTTTGGAGATAATTACAGATCGATGTCCGTGGGCAACAGTAAAAAAATTAAAAAAATCTAGAAAAGCTCACAAATAATTTAAATTGTCATTAAATGTCATTGTCATTAAATTTCTTTCTGTTTTATATAATTTTAGGAAATTTAAAATATGCGTCATTGTTTATTTGCTAGTGGCGCCCCGTAGCGAGATTAGATGCAGACATCAGACTTCAACGGACGGCGATCGGGGCTACGCTTACAAGACGCTAAACATTACTTTTATGTTATATACCGCCACTAGATGTCATTCATACAAATTTATGCAATTGATCTTATTTCGACACGTTTCAGGTATATCTTGATTATAGTACAGCGAGCAAAGGGTACCAGGTTCGATTCCTGGCCGGACTAAATCATAAACGAATGTTTGTATTGAATCTGGAGGTTTGTATACTTGTGTATGTGTGTACATGACACCGACACACGAAATCTCAGAGCTATAAGAGTGGATCGAGAAGTTTTATTTACTTTATTTATTTAAAACTTTATTGTACTTTAAGAAGTGGTGCAAAAGACGGACTAAATGCTATAAGCATTCTTTACCAGTCAACCTTCAGGCTGAGCAGAAAGCATAGATGGCGGTATTAAATTATTAAATAAAATAGGTTAATTAATAATGCGATAAAATATATTGTGAACCAAACTATACATGTATATTTATATTTATATACATATACATAGATATTATAACATAAATAGATATTTAATAGTAATATTACGTGTGTATCCACCCCCTTATCTATTTGAACTTAAAATAATATAATCACATAGTCAAAAGCGCCACCAACCATGTTGTGTAAATAACAAATCCCTATCTTGTAACCTACGAGAGGTGACCGGGAGGAGAGCACCTTGTTTCTCCCGTACTCCTCGACAATAAAGCTGCGTTGATTCTCCTACTAATTCTACGCTTTGCTTCCAGGTACGATTTCCAACAGCAATGATTTTTTGTGTAGCAGGAATATATTGGATTCTACAAATAAAAATGAAAAAATGTAGCTTGTACTTAGATGTGTCCATAGAGGAGGATATCCTAATTTAGCTTACTATGTAAATAAAAATGATAATATTCAAATATTTCAATTGTAATATCCGCACCAATTTACATCAAGAAGAATAAGGATCGATGAGTAACGGATCGGACATTACACAAGCCGCAGTTCCGAGCGGCGCGTGCGCCGACAGTGAGAGCGAAGAAAGTGATGGCGTATATTTGGTAACGCCGCCGTGCGCGCGCATCGCGATGTCCTTCCGACCAGGGCCACACTCCGACTATATTTACTTATATAAAATCTAATTTTTTTATAGACAAGAAGTAGCAAACTAGGAAGCTATCCACTTGGCGGTGAGTAGTCACTGCTGTCCTTGGACATTTGTAATCAATTCGGAATAGATTTGGAGGCTTACCTAATGTCACTCATAGGTGCTTTGCTACCCCTGAGTTGGAACGCCTCGTTTAAGTATATTTCTCTTGCTGAACCTTTTGAATCAGAACGAAAGAACGTTTAACACTGCAGTGGCGGTGATTCTTCTGAGTTGTTCCATGAAGGGCTTTATCTTTAAATCATTAGGATAAAATTCGCCCTGCTATTCTCAAGGCCAGAGAATCTATTTCCAGACTGATCTGATCGTTAACAATTAGATTAATGTGCTATTAGATTTATATGCTATTAACATAACACTGTGGGATATTTATGCATCTGAACATTCTGCATAATATGCTCGTGGGGCCGTGAAACCTGCATTTTACTAGATTGGTAAATAAAGACTTTTCTCACTGAGAGGAGACCTGAGACTAATAGTATGACAATGATGTGTTCATGAGAACACACTGATGAAACATACTAAACTAAAATAGCCCTGATAGCAATAAGTACACAAAGAGCTGGTGCTACAGCCTTAAAAATCCTTCCAATAAAATGAGGGATATAAAATTCACTGAAAATATTCTTGGGCTTTAATTTGTAATAAGTATTCACTATGCATACGTTACTTTTGCTAGCGAACTTTTTTTTACTCCAGTTGGATGAATCGTGTTTGTGAAAGTTTTGACATTACTACTGTCGAATTATGTAAAGAAATTAACGTATGGTAAGTATCCATTACATATTAAACTTCCGTGGTGATATGGGCATAACATAAGAAAATATCCTTCACTAACATTCACAGTTCGTCTCTGACCACACTGGTACAATTTTCTCTCGATTACGTTGCTAGATCGATTGGTATTCAAACGAACGCCTCTGTTACAAGAATGACGGCAGCGCCATACGTGCTTGACTTACACAATGGCCAAACGTATCCAAACCGTACCTTGGTCAGAAGGAATTAGGGTTGAGTTTAGAATGTAAACGATTCGGGAGTTAAAGTGTAATAGGCGCATTTGTTTAGAAGGGACCGAAAGCCGTAATACGAAGCAGTGGTAGCGGCAACATAACGTCCGGCTACCCCCAGTGAAACTTGGACGCTGGCTACATACTAATGTGGTATTCTTTAAGTTATAAGTATAGGTGGTTGTGGGCGATGGCACCGGTCCCAGAGTGAGCGCCGCGCCGACCGGCCGACCGCGCAACATGAAGCTCGTACTTGTAAGTATCCGTGGAGATTCAGTGGTCAATGATGGAACAGTGCAGTGCTATGATAGTGTACACGTGTTCGGATCATAAAGTGTAACGCAGTGTATCCCATCGGAGAGAGCTTAAAAACGAATCATTCAATAAATTGACCCATTAAGAGCTTATTATGTTTCTGTGGCGTGTAATTGATAGAGTTCAAAGTGAATCAGTAATAACAAATATTTACAAATGTTCACAGTAGTACTTACAAGTGTAATTAATACTTAAGGTGAAAATCATTAAAACTCAATCGAATTTGGTGGTGTGTTTCAGGTCACCTTGGTTTTATGCGCCTGCGTGTGTGCGGTACTGGGAGACGTCGCTCATATAAAATCAACAAAAGCAAAGCTGCTCGGACGACTGATTAAGGGCAAGCACCACAAGAGAGGCATCCTCTCAGCCATCCCACCCTATAAGCTGGGTCATGACATACCACTAGTCACACACTCTGTGGTGAAGCCCCTCGTGGTG
>DWKL01000203.1:0-21886 GCA_018249415.1 Phareas burnsi | reverse complement strand
GCCAACTGATGTTAAGTGGTCACTGCAACCCATAGACACTCATATCTAACCTCAAGCAGGACTAAAGTCCTATCTGACGTCGTACGTAGATGCGTTACTACTCCTGAAGACTAATTATGATCGCCTCGTTGTAAGTGTATCCGGAAACTACAATTCCAACCGAAATAAGAATTGCTTAATGGAGGATTATGAGGGCGGGGGTGGCACTTCCTCAGATTAACTATAAGTTCATTAATATTAATTTCATATTGACTTGGTATTGTATCAATTAGATTTTTTTTCTGAATAGGCATAATTAGGTAGTAGGATGTAGTTGACATTAATTAGTTCTCCAAGTATTCGTGGTTACGCGTTCAGATCAAAGGGGAGAACCTAAAGCAACTGCTATTACAATTTGCTATTAAAATCTTTAACGTTTACTTATTTGAATGCTACATCTTTATTTTGATTTTTCTACCTGACTTTCACACAATTTCACAAATTTTATTCTTACACTTTTTGTGAGAAATAACGATTAATTTCGAACCGACTCCAAAGTGGGACGTTATCGTAGAAAATATTCGTTCCATAATAAAATATTTCCTTTCTCGCAATACCATTTATTGGACTCCCGCTGGTTTAGATATTTTTATATAATATTTTTCCACGAGAACGCCCCGGGCGACGTCGCCGTTCACGTTGCCACCTTGTGAAAATCCTTTAAGGATTACATTCATATTTCGTGTAATGCTTTTTTTTCAATCTATAATATGTATTTAACTTACAAGCAGTAAGTGGTTTTCATCATCAACCCGTTGTGTCCCTCCACTGGACGCGGGTGTCCCCACAGAAATGGTTTTACTTTGCTAGATTTGTTCATAACCTCAAAAGAGCGATGTACTTTTCACATTTTTAACATCAGATCGATTTGTACGTTTCGACGTGGATCATATGAGTGACATGGTTTGTGACTGGTCAACCTATTTGCAGTTTTTATTTATTCGGGCAATACCAATAACATATAATTTTTCACTTATTAATTGGAACAAAAGACTAATGTGTATACTGTGTATTTTGTCGTGTACAGTTATGAGAATATTATTCGATCTTAGTTTTCAAGCGAATTTAAAACGACCGGACGGGAGAATTCCTATACTACGACTTTAAATTTCGTTGACAGGGGAAGAGCATACGAGACTTGATGACGTTCACTCATCAAATCTCGTATGCTCTTCCCCTGACAACTCGCACTCTTTGTTCTGAATGCCAAAACACTGAAACCTTTAGCGGTGTTGCATCGTGTAAATTAGCACAACCCGAACGATGATCATCGGGCCACATTTAGCGAAAAATCTCAACAAATGGTGGATATGATGCTCTTTGGGCGTTCCATACATTCTGTACATTCCTTTTTCTTAATCCATCCCACTTTATCTTACATCCATTGTGACTTGAGTATTAATGACTAGTGAACTAGTTTGCGTAGTGTAACTCCTTAGATTTAACGACAAGATTATAACTTGCCCTTATTAAATTTACATAAGTAGAGTGAGTTGTCGAGCACGAACTGTATTCACGTTTGTAACACGTGGTTGTCGAATGTGGAGATACAGTTAGTTTATATGGTTTTGATTGCAGAGTTGTGCCATTTTCAAATAAGAGTATTATCATTTTTATTCTAGTCTGTAAACGTGTGTGCCGTCCGACCACTTTATTTTATATGGCCGCTGTAGCACATTGACTTATAGAACTGAAAGTCACATAGAATACGCGCACACACACACACACAAGTCACGCACGCACGAACGCACAAATATATTTAAAAAATAATATCTCTTATAACAATATTAATGATTTCCCTGGACATTATAATTGAAATTATTTTATTACTTAATAATAGAACCGCGCATACTCCTGCGGCTTGTATAGATTGTAACCATTCTACAAAGTTGAGCAATGTAGAGCGCGGTGGGGAGTTAAATGTGTGATCGCTTGTGGCTAAATTTCATGCGTGCTTCTGTTCTTCGGAGGGCAAATTGAGTTGTCGGTCCCCGGTCGGTTGTTATGGACAACAGTCGTTAAATCTTGTCCAAGGCCTTGTGGAAGGTTTCAGAAACATCCGACCATTATGCCATCACCGTTGACTCGTTTCACTACCGATTCGCATTGGAGCAGCGCGGTGGAATATGTTCCAGGCCTTCTCCAGTTGTGAGGAGACACCCACGTCCAAACCATACTTGTCGGACATAGAAAGGATTGCAGACAAATGTTATTTATTATTACTTAAAATTAGCCTCTATCCTCCATTCTCATAGCTTGTATTGGATTTCGACAACTTGTAACAATATCCGTTATCAAGACGAGCATATTCTGACTGATAAACAGACATGCTTTTGAAGGACTTTCTTTTATACTGTTTATTGAGAATTGTGATTTTTTACGTAACTGTAGGCATCAAACCTTGCTTGAATCGAATGAGTTCCCACGACACACACAATGTTGTAGAACAAAGCTATCCGTATCAATGTTTCCTAGAAAACAGCTCTTGTTTTAGAGACATTGAACTGTGTAGTGAAATTAATACCCTCCGCTTGATACAACTTTATCGTTACTATGTGATCTCTGGCCCTTTGTCGATTCTGCTAGAAAGTTCGAAAAAAAAACTACTTCGCACTAATCCGCGCCCAACATGTATGATGGTATATATCTTGCATAGACATGCAGTGTGCACCGCCCTCCCTCCCGCACAGGACACATGCACAAGCAAAAACAATAACAAAAAATATACACCACCATACATACTACCACCAACACGTGTTTCGCACCAAAACGGAGCATCATCAGGACAAGTTGACTCTACGACGATTTAATCGCTTGACTTAGAGATGATATGTTGGTCGCGGATTGTTGCGAAGTAGTTTTTTACTAACTTTAAAGCATGTATTTCCGCAAAGTAACACCTGACACTATTAACGATTCTGCTAGAGTCCTTATACTTTATTTCCCTTATTTTGAGAGAAGAGTAGCAAACGAGCATGCTGGCTACCTAATGTTATGTACCACACCTCTCCAACCGAAACACTAATTGCTTCTCGAATTGTCAGCGGCGGTGGTACCTCCCCGGACGAATCTTTAGTTGTACGACCTTTCGATATCGACTAACTGTCATATCCAAAATATTTATTAAAATGTTATTGCAATTGTTTGCGGTTATTAAACAATTGCAAACTGTAAACTTTGAATTAAGATTTCAATCTCATCTCAAATTTGGTAGCAATTTAAGATCATTACTTCGGTAGCCGCTATCGACACCTTACATTACGGACACTTTATCTTGAAAACATTCGCGTTTACATTAAGCGGATTCTTTATTGCTATCGCGTGTAATCAAATAAAACCCTCAGATACCTTTCAAGGACAAAATTGCTGCGCGGCAATGTTCAAACAAAAAAGTCATACTGATGGAAGAAACCTATTTTAGAAAAGACACGACATGTTTTTTTTTTATATAAAAAGAAGCAAACGGATTGTTTTTTATGAAATTGAAGCAAAAGTTATCGCTTCCGCGCATTTATATCAGACACCAAAAGGTTTCGAGCTGAGGTTTATCAGCAATGTGTTGCTGCTCCAGAGGAATAATGTCGGGATTTCTCTTATTAAGTGTAGCATATCTGACCACATCCTCCACATCAGGACACAGAAGTGCAAACAAATCTTACGCAGGCAGAAAAAAGATTTGGTGTCGGTTTTGCAGCGGTCTTAACATTCTATGAAGGGTTTTACCATCATCACTATTCGAATCCAGTATCATATGGCGATGGGCTTTAGATCCGCTCCAGCGAATCAGTTTGCAAATCCGCCCGTCAGCGCGGATTCACGTAATACTCGTATGTACGTAAATAACAGTAATGAGAGTCTGAAATATCCAATTCAGCTATATCCCTTTGCCTGTTATCTTCTATCCGCCTTCTCTATTTGTTGCCCACGATGTGGGATTCCTATACATATTGTGTAAATGTCTTCTAAGTCTTCCAGTCGTTTAATAATATACTTTAAAAGAGGATGCAGTATACAATGATTCCCTAAAAATAGCGGAGGAATGTTTTGTATTTTATTACTGTGGTTATCCTAAACAGAATGGTAATTAACGTAATGACGGTTCATATTAGGAACTCTGGAAGGTGCTATTCTGGACAGTGAGTGGACAGACACACTGTCCAGAATTGCACCTTCAGTAAGAATAAATAACGAAGGGGGGTTGACATTGGCGTAATTCGGTTATTTTTAGGAGACGAAGAGGGGACGAATGTTCTCTGATATTTTCGGAGGGTAAATTAAACAAGTTACAAACTTTTTGGACTCGCATTAAATTTACCTCAGTGGACCCTCTCAGTCATGTGGTCAACGCCCTGGGTAATCCTCAATATCCTGGTAGAGATACCCTTGCCATATGCCTAATGACCACACTTAATTATGCCAATGTTTGTTGATATTCAGTTCATCTTATTGCTATCATGCATAAATTCACCGTAAAATTGATCATCGGAATATTTATTTTAGCTCTTATAGCAACAACGTGGATGGAAATTCCGATTTAAACTGAACTTATACTCGTGTTATAGTTCAATCTTTTGGCTTCAAATTACCGTCAACCAATTAATGTCCCACTACTGGGCAACGGTTTCCTCTCAGAATGAGAAAGGTCAGGCCATAGTCCACCACGCTGGTCAAGTGAGGATGGGTAGACTTCACATACCTTCAAGAAATTTATAGATAACGCTCAGATGTGTGTATTTCCTCACGATGTTTTCTTCACCTTTAAAGCAAGTGATCGTTTAGTTCTATTACGCACATAACTTCGAAAAATCAGAGGTGCGTGCGGGATTCGAACCCCGGACCCATAGCCGGAATTATAGTCAATAGGCTATCACTGATTAGGCTTCAAATACTATACTAGACTTCAAATATTATGTAGTATATATTTAGTAGTGTAGCACGTAAAGGCAATGTATGACCTGAGGTTTTACGACATGCGGCGCGCGTCGTATTGTGTGCAGAGGCCATGGGCGTTCAGTTACAGGCACAGTTGCCTGTCAATTTTTCCAACTGATTTCATAGACGGAAAAGTTTTTTTTATCTCATATCAAGTGGTCAATGCCACTCAAATCTAACTTAAAACGGGACTGAAATTCTATCTGTGGTTGTACATGGATGTTATACCGCTCCTGAAGATTTAAGATGGTCGCCTCGGTCGCCTTCAGTTTGAGAGGTGCGATTGTCGGATAGACTCACAAGCGATGCGATCGTCTTAGTCCTCGGGAGTAGTAACGTGTCCACGTATGCTTGTTTGCGGTCAGATATGGGTTACCATGGGCTGCAGTGACCACTTAACATGAAATTTACTATTCTTTGAATAAAATGTTCTTTGAATATATATATGTTGTATGTTGATGTTGTTGATAGAGGTTGACTTCATTTGAGTATATACTCAATATATTCTCAAATATATATAATATAAATAATATACATATATATATGTAGTAATATATTGCAGATAAATATTGATAAAAATCTTGAGTTTTCTGTAGCATCATATTATATACGATCCGGTTAGAATTGCTGGTGCCAGCGCTACATTACTGGTATAAAGTATAAAGGATGGTGGTAGCATCGCTGTAGTAGAGTCTGCATCTAGTTTCAACCTATCATTATTGTTCCCGTTACAATTACGATCTGTACACCAAATCATAGGCTTTATTTAATTTGTATATTTGTGATGTATTATCAGATTATAACTTTGTAGATACAAGTTATAACAATGTACATATTGACATTCCTGGAAATGAAAACCAATGTTGACAAATTAAGTGCACAGGATTAGCGTGTCAAGATAATTCGCTAGTTTTATGAAGGAAGTACCAATGTAATTTCTTGATATCATCATACATACAAGCTGATAAAACATTCTGACGCTCTTGAACACACACACATTCGAGCCAACAAATTTAACTTTTGATAACAATATTTTGAAATTCAACAGAGTTCTGGAATTTCGTATTTTAAAAATTGAGTTGGAAAGAAAGTGTGTCCCACTGCTCGTGAAAGTTTAACGACGAAGTAACTTTCCAGGACCCTTGGGAGCTTTGTGTCTTATTCACGTCTGCCCGTATGTTTATTTTCACTGGAATACGTAAGTCAAGTGCATTTACAGAAATATTTGAACCCTAGGGTTCCCCTAGGGTCATAATATGTGCAAAGTAATCAATTAAGTGATTTAATAAATATATAACGCTCACTACATTCATATCGATACAACAGGATTCCTTGTGTCTTGAATGCTATGCACATATAAAGACACCAAGTATATAAACACCCAGACAAAATAGAAATTTAAATTCATCATGACCGGGAGTCGAACCCGGAACCCTCTGCGTGTCAGATCGATATGATAACGATGGCGTCACGGAGGTCGTCTATTTTTCGAAATTTTGGGGTTTTCGTAATCAGTAAAACACGGATTAAATATTTCATCATTTGAAAGTACTTTATTGGATGTATTTTTGATACCTTATACATGTGCGTAAAATAAGGCGCCTACTTATAAAGGAGCAGTAATTTTGTTTTAAATTACCCTCTTTTTTGACCATAACTCGAAAAGGGATTTTGGCATGTGACGGTATTATAGCTTAAGGAAGGCAGCTATGTGTTAAATCTACTATATTGTTCCCTTCGTATTCTTCTCACTTCCATAAAAAAAACCGTACTCTTATAAGGTTACGCGTATCTCGACTTCATTGCGTATTACCCCGTAAAAAGTTCGCTCAGATTGTTTACGCTTTCAATATTTTAGAACGGGCAATGAAATAGCTGATGCGTGTTGCGAGCTCGCAAATAATACCGGTGGCCATTGTGTGAACATTAGAAAGTGTGGTGTTTCGTCATACGAGTAGCTATTCATTGTTATAATAGGCGCCAAAGCGACATTGTGGCTAAGTTATTGCGTATCGCGAAGGCGCGCCGTTAAATCAATTATCAACCTTAACTACGCATTCATAAAGACGCAATCGCGTTCATTAGTGATGTGAAAGAAATAATGCTGTATTAACTGTTTAGCAACGTGGCTACAAGTCGCGCGTATAAAATTGTGTGGGCGATGATTATTTAATATTTCATTCTTAGAAACAAATATATACTGTTTTGATTACACATTCTCCAATACGAATAAAATAGGAAAAATATATAGCTTCAACTATTTCTTCCATAAAGTACAATAGTACCAAGTGATAGTAAGACGCATTCGATTTATGTGACGTTTCAATTTGATTCTTCGGGGTCTTATATACATATTACATATAGAGACCGTAAATATCAGTTCATGGGATGTATACACTTGCAACATACATTATGATGGATTGCATGCACATTTGCTATTACTGTATCGTTAATAATATTTCGAGCTGTTGCGATTTTCCGGAAAATGTCACTTAACATTCTTTTACGCGAAGAAGTCGCGGACGAAATTGACTTTGTCAACTTCCTAGTTTCGCCTATAGTCCGATACATTACAAACGAAATTAAATGACAGTGAAGCAAAGCAAACGGTTTCCTCATCCACATAGTCACAGTATGCCAATTCAAAAGCTTTTGTACGAGATTACGATTAATCTTATTTAATAAAATCTGGGATATTGATTGCAACCATTTTTATATTCGATTTCTGGGCACGTGTTTCTTCCACAACTGACGTAGGGGTGCAGTATACTCCACTAGGGTGCTGAAATGCGGATGGGTGAAGGATGATAAGGGTTAGTAGCCAGTCCTTGTTGGATGTTTTCAAGCCCACAAGGTCTCCGACAAGGTTTAACGACCGCTATTCAGTGATAACAAACGGGACCGACAGCAAAAGTACCATGCGACCGGACCATGCGAAGCACAGAAGCACGCATGAAGTTTAGCCACTAGCGGTCACCCATCCAACTGCGGGCCGCGCTCATCGTTGGTTAACTGTGTAGATTGGTTGAGATCTACGCAAGTCGCGGAGCCGTACGCGCTTCATGGACTATCAAATCATCGATATTGCCTATTACTTTTTATGGCGTGACATGTTTGGTTGCTTTATTACTGCGTTGGGAGGCCGCGGCATTTTGTTTAGGCAATCTCATTTCCGAATCTTCGCCGTTAAAGATAAAATATAATAATTTAGCGTCGATGTCGTTTTTGATGTGCGCCGTGGACGATAACGAACTTAGGGTGCGTTGTTTGTGTTTTGGCCCTGTTTTCGGTGTTTTTGGTGAACGTTTATTAGGTGGTGGAAGTATAGTTCATTCGGGGATGTACCACCGTCGTCCTTATAATCCACCGTAAAGCAGTTCTTGTATGTCGGTTGGAGACATATACACTTATAGCGTGGTTACTATTTTAGATACTATTTTAGTTTTCAGGAGTAGTAACGCATTTGCGTACAACATTAGATAGGCCTTTAGCTCTGTTTGAGATCAGAGGCGGATGCCCTTCACCCATAAAAATGTGGTAGGGAAGACACATACGGGACATTCTAACTCAGTCCACAGGGGTTGTAACGCATTTGTGGCAGTCATTAGAATGGACCATTCTGTTTAGGGTTGTTTGTAGTATAAGTCCATGGACGCCATTACTATTAGGTGTATTGCATGTTTATTTATAACGTCGTTTATTATATTTATTGCTACTTCTATGTAAATAATGACACCCGATGCCCGATGCAGCGGCAGCCATACCGGTCTGATACGCAGGGTTCCAGGTTCGATTTCCGACCAGGCATACGTCTAAATGATGAACGTACATTTCTGGTCTGTGTCTGGGCGTGGGTGTACTGGTGTTGGAATCTCTACATGGCTCCCACCATACACGGAATCCAGTGTGATGCTATGAGTGTAGAAAGTTTTATTCACTACTTTATACTTTATGTATGTTACTAGGCCCGATTTAAGTTCCCATTAAAAATGTGACTAGTAGAAGTCGTTACAAGACTAATCCCATTTGCCTAATGTCTTATTACGTAGTGTCATGTTAATGTTGCCAGCTCGTGCGACATTGGGTGTTAAGTCCTATATCTAGTTAGCGTGATCCAATATGGCCGGCACTGAAATAGTAAAAGTGCACGGACCGGGTTGCTTTGGGTCAAGGACCATTCGCTTTGTGTAGCGAACAATGTGTTCGGTGGAAATTGGACCTTAACGGTACGTTACTTAACGGTAGGTACGGTAAGTAGGTATTTATATTAATGATGTTGTATCGCGAGATTGGTTTTATAATTTTATTATTACTTACTGTCTATGGTCTATTGAGGTGATACCTTTATAGTAATTTACGTACACATGAATAAAATAGAAATGTACGTTTGCTACTTCGAAATCAAATATCATAAAACGAATAATTAAATATCATTTCCTTTAACCGTGAAGGAAAACATTGAGGAAACATATCTGAGAGTCCGTTGTAAAGTTGTGAAGGTGTGTGGAGTCTGCCAATGCGTACTTGGGCAGCGTGGTGGACTATGGTCTGGCCCTTATTATTCTGAGAGGAGATCCATGTCCAGCGGTGGAATATTAATGGGATGATGATGATGACGACGATGATGAGATCTTAAGCACATATCTTCTTAATCGTAGTATTGACCAAAACGATTTGGTCAGGATTTTGGTAAGACAGAACATTTCTACAATAATATACAGAGTGACATTGGTTATGATATAGACAGAAAGAATGTTTAACTTCATCTACACGCAACGTTGGAAGTGATAGCATCCTTAGTGTTAAAAGCTACTGCTTTTAACACTATGGATGCTTTGGACACTTATAACATACATTTAAAAGTAATTAACGGCTATACCATTTTTTATTATATTTTATATTTTATTGGCTCCAACTCTTTTTGTTCCACTATTGAGCATGGGTCTCCCACAACTAGGGAAGGCCCAGAGCATACTCCACCTCGCTGCCCCAATGCAGATTGGTGGAGATGTGGGTTAGTGGTCAACCCGATGAAGTTTAGCCACTAACGGTCACCCATCCAACTACCGTCTGCGCCCGACGTTGCTTAACTTGGTTGATAGGTTACGATATACGCAAGCCGAGATGCTATGCACACTTCATATATACATATTTTATTTACTAACATTATTTTAACTTTACCGTTGATAAATAGATACCGTATAACTTCCAAATTAAATGTCCCGCCGAGCACATTACCATAAACGTTCTTAAGTTGTTTTGCGATTATCAAGTTGGAAACAAAGAAAAGTGATAAAATTTGAATATTCAAGTGGAAGGAGGCAGGAGTTGAGATGTCAAAAGGCTTCGCTTCAGTTGTGTCAAAACGCTGATATAATTTCGTTTTCAACTTTTATTTCTCATCAGCTATGCCCCACGGCTTTGTTCGTCTAGACGTGATATGTGTGTATGATAATATATATCGATATAATATCTTAGTCATAGCTCACGTCTTGCGTATCTGAAGTTAAATAATTTGATATGGAGTTTTGGGTGTCATTTCTGTCATACAAAAGCGTTAAACTTTTAACACGTCGACTGCGGCGGTTAATATTCGAAACAATCCACCCGTGTGGCGCGTAACACAACAGGCGTCTTCCAGTACGGCGGTACGCACCGTATGCGTGCGAGCCGCACGGGTGGCGCGGACAGTAAAACATGGCAGGTGCGTTTGCCGCAGTCAAGGTGTTAATAATGTTAGTGTAAGTCGAATAGATAAACGATATAAGGCCTATGGCGACTATGTCCTTACATAAAATACAATAAAACGAATACATTTTATGACTTGATTCCGTTTTTTAAACTATGCTTTTACACGAGTGTTCGTGTAACATGTACATCACATTTTACCATCATCACCTACCTATTAGTTTCCCTCTGGTGAGCGGGCCCTTTCAGAATAATTAAGGTTGCTATAGTCCACCACGCCGGGCAAGTGACACCCGCATTTAACCTCAAACAGAACTGAAGTTCTGTCTGTGTTCGTACATAGATGCGTCACTACTCCTGAGATCTGAGATAGTCGCCACATGATCTACGTCATGCAAATGTTTAGTTATTTTTCAACAAAATAAGGTTACGTAAATAAAACCATTATTAATCTACCACCATTGAACTATTATTATTTTTAATTAATAATGTATATACATATTGCATTAAAATGATTATATTATTTCATAATGAGCTTATGGTATTAAGTCAGCTATAAATAAGCAATATTTTTTAATCGTTTTTTGTTTGCAAGTCATACAAGGATAACAATTTGAAATTCAAATCTCTTGTAATGAATATAATAATACTACAAGGTTTCCTTATGATTTTTAATATTGTTTGCTTAAAAATGTTGCAATACTATTTGAAGTTATCAACAGCCTTCTATGCATATAAAAGTTAACTATCAATTGTTTATTGTACTAATTTAAGGAGAACTTGATAAACATGATAAAAATATGCATGTGAGTTCCATTCATCCTCTTCTCATACCATCAGCCCATTACTGTCCCGCTGCTGGGCACGCGTCTCCTCTCAGAATGAATAGACTTGGACCATAGGTCACCACGCCGATCAAGTGCGGATTGGTAGACTCCACGCACTTTTGAAAAATTTACGGAAAACTTTCAGGCGTGTACATTTCTCACGATGTTTTCCTTCACCGTTCATGCCAGTAATAATTAATTTTCAATACACACATAATTTTGAAATAAAAAACAGGTGCGTGCGCAATTCAAATCTTGGACCAGCGTGAGAGGCTGAGGTATTACTGCATGGTTTTTCTCGTATATACCTATTACGTTTTCAAAAATGCGTGAAGTGTCGTCGTTCTATAGCGTAGAATAAATCCTTTTCCATTTTAAGGGGAGGTCTGAGTCATGAGTCCCGAGATTCGTAATCCAGGTTCTCGAACTTAAGGGTTTGGTTAATATCATAGGGACTCTATGCTCTTTTAACAAAGAGCTTCTTTGGTATGGAAGAATAAGATTTTCTATGCACTTTCCTCATTTGTCTATTTTGAATCGCACGATAACCTGTACTTTAATCAAATAAAATAAAAAAAAATCCATTGCAACGGAAATAAAAATTACTTTGTTATTTCTGGCCACATTTAGATTAAATCTATTTCTGTTTAGTTACTATTATCGACGTTTAAAATCTCAATGATCAGGTATAAACAGCATTATCTAATCGAATTAAATTTAAATGTAAATGTATTGTCTATGATTATTTATGTATTGGCTATAATTATTACTTTGTAGTTAGCTCAATTGTGTCCGAGCAGTTGCGCACGTGGCCTGCCAAGAGCATTGTGTCTAACGTGACTCAACGCGGCCTTTTCCGACCCAATAGCGAATGAGATTACCTACTGGCACATTCCGACATGACACGAACCTCTTAACATAACCTTAAAACTTACTTAGACTTGGCTGCAATTTTTTACGTTTCACAGCTGAGTACGGGTCTCTCTCTACAATTTGAAAAGGCCTGGAGTTTCACCACGTTCCTAATATGCCGATTAATGGAGGAATATACAAGTTAGCGGCCAACCCATGTCGAATGTTTATAAACCGCGCACAAGGCCTTCGACTATGTTTAATCACTTTATCCAATGATAACAACCGGGATAGATATCTTAACGTGTTTTCCGAAGCACGGAAGCGCGCATGTTATTTAGCCACTAGTGGTCACCCATCCAACTCCCGATCGCGCCCGACGTTACTTAACTTTGTAGATCGTTACGATTTAAAGTATGTTATATAAAAAAATACAAATTTGTAACCTTGTAAATATTTTATACTATAGTTATATATCAACTACTATCCACTTCGAATAGTTTGTTAGGGATAATATTGAATTTAAACTATATACATCTCAGTTATGCTCTTAAATATACATATTATGCCCTGGAAGCCAATATCTTATAAATTTTACTTTACGATGTTCATTGCGTCGTTGAAAGCTATAATACATATATCATTATTATCGACATTGAACGATGTATTACAAACAATGACGGCTTCAACGCTATTAAATGTTTTTATAGACAACACAATAAACTTGGAACTGATTATTGGAGTGATAAAACGAACGTTACAGCGAGGAGACGAGATGACTCGTCGCCAGTAAAACGAAAATATCATTATTTCACATTATATTTTTTCATTGTTTAATAAATCATTTTAAAGAGATTACATTTTTATTTAGGAATATTTAAATATGAGCAGAATACAGGAAATTTCATTTTTAAAAATGTTATTGTACAACTGCTATAGTTAATGCTTACGGCTTCATGCTTTGTTCCAAAGTTGATAGAGATATTTTTAGTGATATGTATTGCGCTCTTGCATGCTAACGGTTTAGGATTCGAATACCCCGTACGTATGTATGATTTTTATAAGTATTAAGTTATAAGACCATTCGGTTCACCAATGTAGGTAGTGAAGAAACGTACCTACCTCATATAGGTTTGTATGATTCCTGTGAGTTTTCTATAATATGGATGTCTTGTGAAGTCTTCTAATCCACAGTTTTCCAGAGTTTAAATCCATAACATTCTCATTCTAAGGGAAGACCGGTGCCCAGCGCTGGTACGAAAATTGGTTGGTGATGAAAATCGGATGCTTATTACATCTATCTCATAACCACCCTTTTTTTTGTTTCCTTATAAATTTAGCAATAAATATTAACAATGCATTTTATACTTAAGGACGCATGCTAGGATTCCCTTTACATGTGCCTGAATACCCTGGGCACACACGGAAACAAGTAAACAAAAGCCCAAACTTAGGATAGAAATCTCAATTAATCATTTAGATGTCTGCCTAGTCGGGACTCGAACAGGCAACCATCTGAGTTTATTACGTCATTACCAGTTTGCCAAGTGTTTACAAAAAACGATAATACCTACGTCGCACACTGCGCAGCGCCGTGACTCCTCGTTATTTCCATAAATGTACTATTTGCTTAGAAATGTATCTCTGAAAAATTCCCTCACGGAGGAAGATGTCGGCACTTTTTTTTTTTTACCTTTTTACACACTGAAACAGTTTGAGAATCCTTAAGATTTTCACAGCAATGTCAGCTCTTAGCGTGACACGAGTACTTTTTGTGCACCGCTGTGTATATTTCGTACAAGGGGTGCTGAACCTGTTGTCTGTTTCAGATCCTTTTTTTGTGTCTACAAAAATGTTTTGGGTCATTTACTTTGGATGCCGTTCGATTGAGATGCCATGTTATATTCATGGTGACCGGAAAATAATCAAATGTAATTGTATTTAAAAATAGTTTGATTAAATCCTTTCAGTATATATTACAATGAAATTAATTATAAATAAGTTTTGATATCATAGGCCTCGCTCGGAGTGTGTTCTAGGAAGGGCGCGATATTCCACATTTATTTATTTTTATGTGACATAAGATTTTAAGCTAATGTTATCGCGGATATTATAATTAAAAATGTATTAGGAATTAATTATCACTTGCTATAACGGTGAAGAAACACATGGTGAGGAACCTACATTCCTGAGAGAACTCTGTAAAATCCTCAAAGGTTTCACATAGGCAGTATGGTGAACTATGGCCTAATCCTTTTCATTATGAGAGAAGTCCTGTGCCCAGAAGTGGGATAGAAATGGGGTCATGATAAGGAGATAAGCGTTTCTGGGACTATTTAATCTTGCGTTTAATTGTACAAAATAATTATAACAATTTATAATATTTATAAACAATAGCTTGAATAAAAATAATATTTCATAACAAGCCGTTTAAGTAAAATATTGCGAGAATAATTACCTTCAGCTCTGTTTGTTTTATTGTTGGGAGCGGATTTATTTATTTTTTCGAAACTCCGTAGCCCCAGACGCATTAATTCTGCGATACAATAGAGTCGCCGCTCACCCCGCTCCACCCACACTATTAAATCTAATATATGACTTTGGGAAAATGTCTATCTAAGTACCAAAATATTATCTTTATTTTATTTAATAGATAATCTTTATTACGATTTATCAATACCATATATTGAAACTTTGTAAATACCTATGCAAACACGTTAAATTTATTTGTCTGTGTGTATTTTCAAAATAGTCTTTGTGCCAACCTGATTATAATAATAAATTGCCTTATTTTCATAAAATTACCAAATAAAAAGACACATTTCTTCTGTCTGGCTGTATTCAATAATTTTAGAGACTTTCGAACCCAATTTGTGAAACCTTCAAATATGACTTACCAGGTAGCATATAGCCGTTTTTATCCCGAACGTTTTTTTATGTGAAAAGAGTAATAAACGAGCGTGCAAGTTATATGATGTTAAGTCGTCACTAACCCATGGACACCATGGACACCTGACACAGAACTGAAATCATATCTAATGTATCTATGTACATTAGATATGATTTCAGTTCTTTTATAACTCTTAAGGATTACATAGATAGTCGCCTCGCTCTATGTGTACCCAGTAACCGAAACATTAGAATTACTTCACGACAGATTATGAGGGCTGTGGATTATGTATTTGGGTTTGGGTATACAAATTTAATAAGCAGTGGTAGCTTAGTGGTAAATATTCCGGCATCTCACACGGAGGATCCGGGAGTTGAACCCCGAACGCACCTCTGATTTTTTCGAAGTTATGTACGTATTATAAATTAATTGTCACTTGCTTTAACGGTGAAGGAAAACATCGTGAGGAAACCTACAAATCTGAGAGCTCTCTGTATAGTTCTCGAAGGTGAGTGAAGTCTATCAATCCGCACTTAACCAGGGTGGTGGACTATGGCCTAATCCTTCTCGTTCTGAGTGCAGACCCGTGCCCAGTAGTGGGACATAATGGGCTGATGATGATGATACAAATTTAAAACTCTTAAAACACCCCCACTTCACATGCACGAAAGCCGTGCTGGGAAGATTGTTATCTATATAACTGATCGGTTATTGGAAACATTTTACAATTAAATATAACGTATGTTAAATTCATATATTGTCTTAAGTGTATATGTAAATCAGATGGCTTTGTTAGCCATAATGGTATTCTGTAATTATATCTTAGGGCTCTGGTAAATTAATTTAAGCTAGCTATTAAACTGTCGTAATTTTAAACTACAGAACGACTGTTGCAGTTTCTGCCTTACGATGCGACGTAGTCGAGGATCCTTGCGGGAAATTTTATGGCATCGTGATACTGACAGTTTTATAGCAGTAGTCTCAAGTAGGACACCCTTGGTGAATGACGCGGTACCCTTAACCAACCTTCACGTCACACCGTCAGATTGTTTTTACTCTTGATAGACAACTTTTTGATATAAGAGAAACGATTTTTCACTGACGAAAATTCGGCCGCGCTTCACGAAATCTGTTCTCGCTAACATCAAATCTTTTCGACACGAGCTCGATACGAGCGGACGCTTTATGAATAATTTATCAAGTTATTATCGAGCCTCTTTGTTTTCCTTATTTCAAAGGAATGAATGTACATACGTATCTCTGGAAATCCCAGAGTAGCTGCCGGCTGTACGGGCACCACGCTACGGCGTTTGTTAACAAACACAGTTCACTGTCACTACAATGGCTCTTATCTCTTGGCAACATAAAGCTACGTACTGTTCACGCGGCACTTATTCATTTCATAACTCGGGGGAAGCCTCTTGGAAGTTTTCTTACATTTATTCTCGGGTGGCCAAACTCGTTAGGACTGTGGGTTTGTAAGTATATTACAATAATATATCACATACGAGGTCTGTTTGCAGAAAACTTTCGGCCCATCGGGATAATTCCGTGTAATGTTTGGATTAGTGCGTCGTGCCCGCGGCTCTGTCGTGTCTCTGTGATGACAAATGGGTGGATGTCGGAGCGACGAACTCGCGACGTAAGCGAATAAACTCGTCGGATACTTCACTCGAGATCATCCTGAGATGGCAATTTTCTGTACATCCGACGTCGTTTTTGACGTCCGATAGTTTTTTGGCGCAGACTTCAACATATCAACTTGTCACGCAAACGGTTTCAAAATTTGTTCTAGGTCTAGATGTTTGTGTATTCGTCTTTGGATGCTTATAGCACGGAACTCTGTCCTATCCTAGTGCAAGTATATGAGTATATATTTATATAATTACTTTTCTTTTAACATTTTAACCAAAAAGTCCCGTCCCTAATAAGATGGTCTCGTATCCTACATCTCGAAAATTACTTATATAAAACTCAAGCGCTCAAGATGCTAAATCGTAATAAGTTGAGTCTTATTTCATTCCGAGATACACGAGGTTAGTATCTCATACTCGATAAAAGTCCCGGGGAAATGTAATTCCGACTAATGCCAGACTTACAGAAACGCGACTCCCCGTCGGACTTGTTTCGAGGGTCTCCGCTGGTCTTATCTCCGCAAGTTGGTTGATCCCCGTACCAACCGCTTCACGTTCCTCAAATAGAATTGATTCCAGTACGCGAGTCGCGTAGATTGAACAGAATTGAATTAATCTCGTCTCTGATTGAAAAGTATGTTGTAATCTGGAAATGCTTACCGATAGCGAATATTCGTATTACCAACAGGGGGAATGTTTGCATTGGTGGTTCAATTTTGATTTGTAACGCCGTTAATTCGTTGAAAATTCTGCTTGTGATTTACGGTACCATTATGAGAGTAATGAAATAACTACTTATCACTTTCTAACTCTTTCATTAGTATAAAAAGCCTTGATTCATTTCGCTTTGTTGTTTGGGAAGTTAGGCATCATTTATCTTCCGTCCGCCCCAACAATTGGACAGCTCGCTACTCGGCTCCGTTGGCGAGTTTGTAGTTCTTCAATTGCTTGTGCAGCCGTTGTTTCCAGTTAACTGCCGGTATCCAATCGTCCGGGAAATTATAAAGGCGGAAGGAAGTTGGGCCGCCGCGAGCGCCCTCGATGCGTTGCCACGGCAACGGTTGAGTTTTTGGAATTAGTTAAATCTGCCTCTCCCTTATTCGACTGTTTGCGAAGGTTCCCTGTTTCATTCTATCGTAGAAAGCGATTTTCATGGTGCACAACGTATTTATAACATAGCTCTAATGTAATGAGTATTGTGCTATGTGTTTTTTGGAATTTTACTAACTTAATGAATTTTGCCAACCTTTTACTACGTTAGTGAATTTGCCCACCTTTTACTAAGTTAGTGAATTTGCCAATCTTTTACTAAGTTAGTAAATTTGCCAACCTTTTACTAAGTTAGTGAATTTGCCAACCTTTTACTAAGTTAGTGAATGTGCCAAACTTTCACTAAATTAGTGAATTTGCTGAAGCTTTTGTAACATACTGAGCCTTCAACCGGCATTTATTTCATTTCAATGCTATTAAACTCGCTTATTTAGATAATATTTTTCGAATAAAATACGAGTCGTGTCACAGGAGCGCCTCTAAATAGGTTAATGATTCAGCTAACTAGAACGGGGCTTAGCGTTTATTTTTATATAGTTACCCCCAAGGTCTTGTTACTAAGCCGACCTAAGTCGCGAAATCTGATCGCGATAAGCGCCACTGAAGCCTCGTAATCGATATCGGTGGACGTCACTCGTGACTAGCGATCGAGTGGACGATCAGCTTGCGATGATGTTACCTTTAAAACTTTGTTAAAGATGAAATGCATAACAAAATCATTATTTGGCGAGATTATTAAATTATTCTAGTAAATTATTCTAGTTTTACTAGAATATTTTTTTCTTATTACTTTGAGGGGGGAGATCCGTTCCCAGTAGTGGGATATAGAGTTGCAGCCTATGATAGTAAGATGTAATTGGGGTTCGAAGGCGGCACATCCATTTCTAAATTATAGCAGCATATTTGCGCTGCTGTGTTCTGAGAAATAGATGTATGGTGCAGTACGCGCCAAAGTTTTTGACCGTTTGGAATTACCGAATTTGTCTACGCAGAATGCTGATTTAAGATGTCAACGAGCGAAGGGTGTTGAAACGAGGCATGATCGACAAAATAAAAACCATGTACCTATAACTTGTATCATTTAGGAACATAATCCAAAGTCGCGACATTTCTGTCCGTCTCACCCTCGTACTCTATAACTTGTGAACGAGATGTAAATACAAAAGTCACCATTGCGGATTACATTATTTATCGAGACAAGTTATAACATATGCAAATTTAGACTCGCACAATGTCATTGGTCATTACTCGGTCATAAGGTTGGTGACTTATAAATTTACTTGAACCATAACAACTTAGAGATGGCTTATGTGAAAGACCTAATTCAAAATTCCTGCGCTGCTTACTATTGGTTACAGATCTTCGGGCGACAATGACCGCTTAACATCGCATATCACAAAAGAAAAGGAATTAAAACATAAGCTATATGTAGAGTTTAACCTGTAGTACGAATGCATTTCAGCATTTCAAAATTAAAATCCAGAACATATTCGTTTGAGCGTTTCATCGTAAAATATTCCACATTTATCTCCCACAAGTCTTTATTCGCGCTATTGACTTAACTCCCAATCACAATCGCGCATGTCGCGGTACAAAGGCGTCTTCACCAATTCAACTTTTAATTGGACGCGCGAGCCCGCGAACGTTTAACCGCCATTACCTTACAAGTTCGCGCGGTAGAGCGTCGTCATAACGAATCGAGTTATAATTAATTAACGGGTTCAAACAAGAGTTCGTTTAATAAAACAGCTCGCACTGTTACGGGTCGAGCGCGACGCCTGCGAAACGTCTATCACATGGACGGAGTAGCAAAATAGACCTCTAATAGTATCATGTTTCGTACAGATTTTTGAGAGGTGGTAGAACTAGTTCATCTGTGGAAGTATCACCGCCGCCCTCATAATCCGCCGTGAAACAATTTTTGAGTTTCGGTTGGAGAGGTGCGGTTGCCGGGCACACTTACAGCTAGGTAAGATGGTCGCTTAGTCCTCAGGAGTAGTGACGCATCTATGTACGATCTCAGACAGATCTTCAGTTTTGTTTGGGTTTAATTATAGGTGTCCATGGGGTGCAGCGACCACTTAACATCAAATGGCTGGACGCTCGTTTGCTACTCTTCGAACATAAAAAAAAGATTAGTATGAGAACTCTCCCCGTATGAGCATAGAGGACAGCATGGTAACAGGGTCAAACTGCATCACTGTGCTTATTAGCGCATTGGCACAAGCGCACCTCACAATGAGACAAACAATACTGTGGATCCGTTGTTTTACATAGGATCAAATCGACTGATCATCAGGTATTGGATAGTTTTTGTTTTGCATTAGGAGTCTGTTCGTTACTTTGTCTATGTTCTACCCCGATTCACTTCGCCTCGCTACATGCACCCTTATTTAACTTCTCTAGGATTAATAGTTCAACATTCTTGTTTTACTTTGGCGAATGTCGCGACGGGAAGGTCTTTGACCGACGCCATCCCGTCGCCATGGCAACGGGAATACCTACGTGATGCGGCCATGAAATAATAAGTGAAGGATAAACCCGTGCACGACATAAAGGATAAAAGGCTCGTCATGAACGGAGGTACGGCCCTTGGAGATTCTCCATTATTTTGCTTGTTTCTATTATTAATTAATACGTGACTTACTCAGAGCTAATACAAAGTATATATTGAACAAAGCTTCACTTAAAACAGACTTACACACATACACACGCACACATATATACACGTACACATTTAAAACATATTGAATACCGCCACCGTCCTCATAATCTGCCGTGAAGCAATACTTGCGTTTCGGTTGGAGAACTGCAGTTGCCGGGTAAACTTAGCGAGGCGACCATCTTAGTCATCAGAAGTAGCAACGTACGATCTTAGATAGAACTTCAGTCCTGTTTGAGGTAGATGTGGGTCTCCATAAGTTGTAGTAAGCACTTAACATCAGGTGGCCAGTAAGCTCGTTTGCTACTCTTCTCACATAAATAAGATTCAATTAAATCTAAACAAAATGTTTACATATATGAGTTCTTAAAAGCCTTTAAGGACTTGGAAGGTTCTGTCAACTTAAACAATTAATCGTGATCAGAATGTTCACAAAATTCAGTTGTCATCGAAGAAGCAAAACCTATCGTGGACGCTCTCAGGTTGCTCGTAATTTAGACAATTAAAATAATGGACCTGTCGTAGAATGTAGTTTTATAAGTGGCAGAAGTATAGTCCGCCCGGGGAGGTATCACCCTCATAATTCGCTGTGAAGCAATTCTTGTGTTTCGGTTAAAGAAGTATGATTGTCTAAGCGAGGCGACTGCCTCAGTCGTCTGCGTACGACTTCAGAAAGGACTTATTTATACATTTACGCCTTATTCTAATGTATGTAATAAAAAGTCAAGAAAGAATATTTAATGGCAACTGGAATATTCTGCTAGTCCATCCTGAGTGACAATGAAAATATATGAAAAGCACATAATAACAGACATAAATTGTATTGGTTTAAGATAAATTAATAAAATTCCTATAAGTATCTAATAATAATAAGAAAGTACGTAATAACAAGACTCTGGACTTCAGTCCTATTTTACTTTAAATGAGGACATCTATATCTATGGGCTGCAGTGCCCATTTAATATTAAGTGGACTGTACGTTCGTTTTCTAGTGTTCTAACATAAAAAGGCGCTTTCAAAATAATCAACTTGTGGTATTTATTTGGAATATTATTCTTATATTACGTCACTTAATTTTCCATTACTTCAAAGTAATGGAATCTTGACGATTTTCACACAGCCCCTCTATTTATTTAACATTATTCCTTCGCATTTAGGTTGATGCCTTCAAGTATTTATTTTCCGATGCAGTTCAGTTACTCGATTAGAGTAACTGAATTGTTGCCGTCGTTTTTTTTTTTTTTTTTTTAATGGAAGCAGCCCACCAGCCTCTGATGTTAAATGATCTCTCTTGCCCATGGATTTTTGTTGT
>DWKL01000202.1:0-21889 GCA_018249415.1 Phareas burnsi | reverse complement strand
GCCCTCATAATCCGCCGTGAAGCAATTGTTGTGTTTCGGTTGGAGAGGTGCGGCTGCCAGGCACACATATAGCGAGGTGACCATCATAGTCCTCAGGAGTAGTGACGCATCCATATACATATACAACCTCAAACGGAACTCCGTTTTCGTTTGAAGCTGAATGTGGGTGTCCATGAGCTGTGGTGACCACTTAACGTCAGATGGCCTACATGCTCGTTTGCTACTTTACAAACATAAAAAAATATATATATATCCCGTGAACTGTTACTTCCTAAATCGACACAATCCGTCCACCGAGCAAGGCCTCGTCCACCACCCGACAATATAATCGATCGACTTCAAACAACTATGCCGATAAAGTTCGCTTTATGCGCGATAAACTAACGTATCGGGATCAACATAAACAATATTTTATGTTCCTCGCATTCCGCTAAATCTTATTTTTATCTCTCCGTACAAGGATGTTCTGTATACCAACACTGTCTGTTATGAAGTTGACAGATAAATTTATTATGCGTAGCAATTTCGTAAATTACATTTCGGTAAAAGTATTTCCTTCATATGGTTGGTTTGTAATCTTTGTGACGATGTCACTTAAGTTGTAACGACCAGCGTGGCGCTGTATTGTATCGGTCGGATATGCAGTTCTGGGTTCGATCTTCGGTCAGGCAAACATCTAAAGTATAAATTTTGTATTTATGTATTCGATAATTCATGTACATGTTAATGTATATGAAAAACAGTTTTTATTAAATTGTATACATAAGTACTGCTTATTACACTGAGGAATAATTTTGATTTTGATTTTTATTTTAGTTCCTGTGTCTGTATATAATCATGGTACTCACGATGTTAGTAATCCTAGTGGGAGTACGAGTGCAGAAAATGATACTTAACTATTTCACGCTTTTGGATATTTATAATATAAGAAAACTATGCATGCATAAAGTGATTGGAACACCTTTTATAAGCATTATCAAAAGTAATACATAGCTGTATCCTAGGAAAATTCACTGAGATGGGTAAATATAATCTGGGAGTGTATACATATTAAATAATGTCCAAAGTATTTTCTTGTACATATAAGAAGAGAATCCAACAAGCGTGCAAGTTACCTAATGTTAAGTGGTCACAGCACCCCATGAACACCTACATGTAGTCTCCAACAGGACTGAAGTCATACCTGAGATCGTACTAAATGCATTACCATGCCTGAGGACTAAGATGGACCTCTTGCTGTAAGTGTACCCGACAACCATATTTCTCCAACCGAAACACAAGAGTTGCTTCAAGGCGTATTATTAAGAGCTGTAATCAAATAAAGGACAAATATATATTAGAGAAACATTTGCATTAGTAAAACTTAGAGCACCATATCATGTTTATATGAAATATTAACAAGACGGTGTCATGTATTAAGAGTGATATCTAGGTATGTACACTGTTCATTACACGTTATCATGTAACACGTATGTGCAATGATCGACTAGACGTACTTACCGGCGTTTTATGATCTAGTCAGTACCTATCTTAACGATACAATACATTATAATACAATACAATAGCATAGCATACAATACAATACAAAGTATCACAATACAATACTAAGATAAAAAAGGCCTAAGATTTTCGTTTAAAAATTACTACTTATACTTAGGAGTTCGATATGATACCTATGTGAATCCAAATTTCGACTTCTCATACTAGAGATCTGGGTTCGATCCCGTGATCTCTGACTGATCGTCATGGCCAAAGAAAACATTCAGTAGGAACCTTTATATCTCCATAATATGTTATAAAGTATATCAAATATTTTAATAATGATAAAGTTCACCAATTCGCACTTGGACAGCGTGGTGGACTAGGCCTAACCCTTCTCACTCTGAGAGGAGACCCGTGCCCAGCAGTGGGACATTAATGGTTAGTAATGATAATGAAGATGAATGATAAAGATATCCCTATCCCTGTGACTCGGTCAGCATTATGGACAGCTTATATCTTCTGAGATGGATGGTCAGCAGTGGGTTAGTAATGGATTCATGATTAATCTCTTGACATCAACATACACAGAAACTTCATTAAAAATAAAAAAATAAATAGAAAGTAAATACACACGGAAATAGGTCACCTTGTACTGACGTCACGTTGCGCTTAAATCGAATGTGAAGCTTTTCCCTACAAAAATCGAAAGATAACAGAATGGAGATTCAATTATAGATTAGCCCTAGTACCGCACCGCATTGACAATGTTGGGACACGTGAATAAATAAACACAATTATTTTGCACAAAAGAGTAATACTATTGATTTTGTTTCACAATAGAATTCGTACCGTGTCTCAAAATCGAGTCGCAGATCATTACGGACAGTTCATTTTTGGGTAAAATCGGACAATGTAATGATTTTTTTTCTCCGATCGATTTTAACGTCGCTATAATAATAGCTTAAGGCAACAACAATGAACATACATCAATTCGAGTGTCAAAAAATAACATCTGCGCGTTCGCAGTAAACACGGTAAAATAGTGAGGGTCCTAACAGCATCCTTGGGGGACTCTCGCTTAGAAAGCCCATGTTTATGGCTCATTATTATTGTGTGCTGCTTTAGAGTAGCTGCAAATGACATACTCCACCTATTATTAAAATTTACCGTAGACCAGAAAGGGGTATTGTTGGACTAAATGAAAATTAAAGGCTGGAGGTTTGTGCTTGAGAAATACCAATGGGAGGAGCTAACAAATCATACGGCGCGTTCAAGCACTATACTTGGGTCAAACAAAAGGACTTAGCCTCAAGAACTGACATGAACTTCTTAAGCCAGTCACTCCTTTTCAGGATCGAGTATCTATATAATGCTTGTTTATAATATCAGCGTTTGTAGTTTCAATAGGATAGTGGTGGATGGTCTAATCAATTATTATAACAATAGGACTATTTTACTATTAAAAGTATCCAACCTGGCGGCTTTACTTTTAAACGCATTTTGTATTTATATTTTTTTTGTAACTATTTTTCTAATATATTTAGTATCCAGCACAGTGCTGTCAAACGCTCGTGGTAAAGTGGCAATAAAATGTCAGCTATTCAATAAAATAATAATATAAAACAGCAAGAAGTCGAATTCAGAACTAGGAAGGTCTCTACAGTCGTTATATCATATTACAGATTACTATTAATAAGGTTTTAAAATACTTAAGGAATACTTAAAGATTTCTTTATACATTGAGACCAGCAAATAAGCATGAAACCTACGTGATTTTAAATAGTCACCGACACCTGGACTTCTGAAACCGACCATAAATGGAACTGGAGTCATTACTGAGGTTGATCATGGATGCTTTGCTGTCCCTAAGAACGCCTAAGATTAGATTAGTATCTCGTGTCTTGCTACAATACCCTTCAAATAATACCGGATCGCTGTACTGCTTTTATGAGATTACAATAAGTGTGCCCATGGAGCCGGCGCAGTCTAACCACAAAGATTTCTACCATCTTGCATAAGATGCCAAATCGTTTAATTAAATAAGAGCCATTTTCTTCTCCTTTAATAGGTCCAGTAAACGGCGGTCTGAGCGATGATTACATGAGTAGCGGGGAAGCACCATACATCATTGAACAACCCTTAGACGTTACCGTCGCCCGACATCAGCCAGCTACATTGAACTGCCGCGCTGGAGGCTCCCCAACGCCAACCATACGATGGTACAAGGCAGGCGTTTTAGTTGTATCCGACACTCATAGAAGTCTTCTGCCTGCTGGTGGGTTGTTCTTCCTCAGAGCTACACATGGAAGAGCTCATTCTGACGCCGGTGTGTACTGGTGTGAAGCGACCAATCCGTATGGAACTGCTAGAAGTAGAAATGCTACTCTCCATGTAGCTGGTAAGTCCTTGAACATTTTATAATTAACTGCAGCAAAGTAATTGAAGTAGCAAACACTGATATCAAGTGGTCCAAAAGTCATTAGCACATGCGTTGCTACTCTTAAAAATTAAGATGAAATGGCTCGAAAAAGTAAATATGCCTCATCACTCCCTAGAAACTAAACTCTGCAAATTTACACCGCTATCGCAAGACAGGTGTAACAGTGGTATCACCCCAGATGTACGTCAAAGAGTTCTATCAGCTTTAAACAACCCTTGTTCTCTACAAAGGGATATGAAATTACGACTACATTATCATAATTTCCCTATAGTGCTCCGCGAAGAGTTCCGGCTAGAGCCTGTGACCACTCAGACGGCTCAAGGCGAGACTGTGATATTGGAGTGCTCTCCACCAAGAGGTTCTCCAGAGCCCTCGGTCTATTGGAAGAAAAATGGCCAGATTTTACATTTTGACGGCGATTCCAGGTTTGTAAATTTAATATTGTTTTACATTACTTGAATATTTCGTATAGGACACAAATCTCTAAAGCGAAATCGCAATAAGCTATAGAGCTCACTAGAACAATATCATTCCATTTACGAAATGGACGCTGAAATGTACTAAATCCGGTAGCTAAAATATTAATGTGAAGCTGAAACATTGAATGGAAGTTGCCATCTAGGTAGTCAGTTTGATAGAGCGTGCTCGAAGTAAAATCGGGGTAGTTGATAAGAGCTCTTTAGAGTTAAATGGGATGGTGGAAACGAGATAGTCTTATGAATTCACAGCAGAATAGTCACTCGACGTTGAGTTACTCGTGCATTACGAAATTTTATAATTGCACAGCGATTTTAAACTCCATGTATCTAATTCATGGCAGCTCTCTTTTAATATTAATGTTTATATTTACTTAGGTTCTGCATATACACACAATTACTTACGATTGATTTAGTTACTAACATTAATTTCCTATTATCATTTGTTTATAACTTACTTTCTCTTTACTTCTTACTTCTTCTTCTTCTTCTTGTTTTTTGTGATAATCTAGTGATTACAAATCTGGCCTCTCATGCTGGGTGTCCGGGATTCGAATTCAGCACGCATCTCTGATTTTTCGAAATTATGCGCGTATTAGAAATTAAATATCGCGAGAAAACTTACATTCACTCACTAGAACAATGTCATTTCATTTACAAAATGGACGTTGAAATGTGCTAAATCCCTAAATACTTAATCCAATAAATGATGTTTGTTAAGTTCTCGAAAGTGTGTGGAGTCTACCAACCCGTACTTAGTATGGTGGACTATGGCCTAACTCTTCTTATTCTAACAAGAGACCCGTGTCCAGAGTGCGACATTAATGGGTTGATAGTGATGAATAAATACTTAATTATTTTGTCCTTATCTCTGATCCTGTTTTACTTTATTACGGGGTACTGTGTTATGATGTACATTAACTGACTTGATAAATTAATCACAATTTAAAACTATTTCAGTTGCAAATGTATTGCTCAAAATTTTCAATCACTTCGTCTATGAATTTTTATGAGCGATTTGCTATCTTGAGGGAGCATATATGTAGAAGCATAAAAATAATTAACAGTTATAGGGAGGGTACATCAAAGTTATAAGAGAAGGGGAATATCTGAAGTGCACGACAAGCAATCAAGTAAAAATCTGAATAGTTCTGCCTCACCGGACCCCTTATTAAATGTTAATTTCCTATGGAATTATTCCGCCCTATATTTGAATGACTTTGTTACATTGCGCTTTGTTCAAAGAAATGAATTCATGCAATATATTTTATTTTGCATTTATCGTTTGAGGTTATTCGAATATAAATATTTAATGCAATATTGCTTCAGAATGCATTTAGTAGACGGCGGGAGTCTCGTAATACAAGACGCGAGGCAAACTGACGCCGGCAGATACCAATGCATCGCGCGGAATGCAGCTGGTACTAGAGAATCGACCATAGCTACACTGAGAATACACAGTAAGTACACTAGTTCTTAAAACATCTTGAATTTCAGTCTATTTATTATTCAATGAAATATTCGAGTATGATATAAATATATAATAACGCTTTATTTATTACACAGTTAAACCATATTTGATCGCGGGCCCAGAAGATGTTGTGGCACAAACTGGCGGCAGTGTAACTTTCCAATGCCGCGTTGGTGGAGATCCGCTCCCAGATGTACTATGGCGGAGAACAGCCGGGGGTGGTAACATGCCTCTTGGTCGTGTCAAAGTTTTAGATGATAGAAGCTTGAGGCTAGACAATGTCGCCTTGACAGATGAGGGGGAATATACATGTGAAGCTGACAACGCAGTCGGAGCAGTGAGTGCAAGCGGTTACATGACTGTTTATGGTAAGGTCAATTAAAAATCAAATTAATTTAATAACATTACGTATGTACTGAATTATTTTTGAGACGACTTAAAATTAAATATATCTTGCATGTGTATTTTTTTCTATGACGTTGTTACAACTCTATAACAAAATACATTAAAAAAATCCTTTACACGCATTTTGCTGTAAATCATGCAATTGAGAAAAATTAAGATTAAGTCAATATGTTAAAAATTATCTCTTGTATTTTAGATCCTCCTTCAATAATATTGCGACCGAACTCAATTATAGCTGAAAGTGGGGCTTCAGCAATATTTAATTGTACTTCTTCTGGAAAACCAGAGCCTACTATGTTCTGGAGCTTAGAAGGCAATAGGACATTAATATTCCCTGGCACCTCTAAAGGCAAATATCATGCATCAGCAGTACTAGGTGGAGTAACCATATTAACAATCAATGATACAACCAAAAATGATAGTGGTAACACGATAGTTTGTTCTGCGGTAAATTTTGCTGGCAGTTCGTTTGTTAGAGGAAAACTAAGCGTGACGTCAGACGATGACCGCCCACCGCCAATCATAACAAACGGTCCCTCTAACCAAACGTTACCTATAAAATCGATGGCCGTTTTCCCCTGCACGGCTATCGGAACACCTGAACCAATCGTTGCTTGGTATTTCGAAGGGGAAGCATTAATACAAAATCATAAAAGAAACGTTTCTAGCGATGGAACACTCATTTTGAAAGATTTAGACAAAGTTGATACTGGCACTTACACTTGTGTGGCGTCATCACAACACGGAAAATATGTATGGAGTGGACTTTTACAAGTAGATAGTCCAACGAACCCAAATATACATTTCTTTAGAGCTGCAGATATATCTGCCTTACCTGGACCACCTACGAAACCCCTAGTTTACAATATTACTGATTCAAGTGTAACAATTACTTGGAATCAAAATAATAAAATTGGATCGTCATCGATACTGGGGTATCAAGTAGAAATGTTTTCTAGAGAATCCCTGTCTGGTAACAATACTCCAAGAAATTCTCGTGGTTGGGTCGTCATAGCTAAAAGAGTTCACCAATCGCAATATATCGTCAAATCTCTTATACCGGGCATTACGTATATGTTTATTGTGAGAGCAGAAAATTCACATGGGTTATCCGCTCCAAGTCCCGTTTCGGATTCTATGACTGTTGGAGAAGACAGCAATTCATTTTGGGACTCAGGAGCGTTTTCTAATAATACTGAATATAGAAATAATATTATGACTGATAACATAGTGGACTTAATTGAGGCGACGCCGATTGACTCAAAAACGATAAAGTTGATGTGGGAAATATTAAATTTTTTCTACCTGGAAGGACTCTTTATTTATTTTAAGCCCCTTGATAATACAACCAACGAGTATGAGATGAAAACTATTTTGCATTCCAACGATGTCTCTGGTTATGAAATAACATCTTTGAGAAAATATACGAGATACGAGTTTTTCCTCGTTCCTTTTTATAAGAAATTTGAGGGAAAACCCTCGAATTCCAGAATAGCACAAACCTTAGATGATGGTACGTATACAATGTTTTGATATTAACAAAATGCTTGTTTACCGTGAATATCGTGAAAAATTAATGTATGTTTTTTTCTAGTTCCCGATGGTCCGCCTATTAACATGGAAATGTTTATAGTAAATACAACAACGGTTCACTTGAAATGGTCTCCTCCAGAGCCACATTTACAAAATGGTATAATAACTGGCTATAACGTTGTATTAAACTGGTTAGATATACCGGCGAATAAATCTATGATAGCAATAAACACAACGGTCCAACAGGCTACAAGTTTAATTATGACTAATTTAACTTCTGGAGTTAGTTACTCTGTTCAAATTGCGGCTGAAACTATCGTCGGTCTGGGTCCATTCAGTCAAAAAGTGTACTTAAATATAGATTCACGATCAGTTGGATTGGATCCATTATCAAGGTATGAATATGTAACATTTTTATTCATACACACTCTTATAAATTTTATTTTACTATTCACTATTTTAAACACTTAATTGACTTTTGTTATTTCATTGCAGGTATCCCAATAACAGTGAAGTGTCTATAGTTGCTGGAGATTTTGTTATGGAAACATGGTTTTATTTTTTAATTGGGGCCATTGTACTGTTCAAAATCATTATGATTGGTGGTATTATTTATGTTCGCAAACATAACATATTTGCTAAAAAGTCAGCTCTTCCAAATATTTATGGTAAGTAGCAGCATAAATCGAACGTAACGTCCTAACAATCAACGTTTCTCTTAAACTTTGTGAAAACGCTAAAAGGACTCGTAATTCTAAAATAAACCAGTATCCAGCTTATCTCCAAATGCTTACATTTTTCGTGGAATCAGCATCAGAATTTCAAAATTAAAAACATTCCACGGGTGTCGTAGGGTGGCACAGGGTGCCGAGCGCTTGTTTGATGGAGGCTTTGCCATGCGACGACGGGAGGGGTGCTAGATTACTTTCGAGTTGAAAGGTAGCACGAGCCCTCTCGCGAGCGCAGTGGATCTCTTTCACTTTGCATTCACGTTCGGGGTACAAAGGAATGATACAAATCCGAGAAATAAAGACCCAGTAAATGTAAATGTTTCCTATTTTGTTTTCTCCAAGCGATTCGTTTGTTGACTCACCCAGTTACCTTTAAGCCAATTTCGCTCACTTCGTTTGTATTATATTGCGTTTATATTTTCTAAGCATTCGGTAAACGAGCACCTTTGTATGTGAATTATAAAAAGCTGATCCACTTGCGGTCTTTGTGTAGTTTAACATGGTGCCTCAATGACGGAATACTTTATTTTTTAGATTCAAATGGAACGAGTTTAGTTACCCAAATGAACATTAAAGCAGCAGTATCATTGTCGCATCCACTTAGCAGCTGTTATAATAAAAATACAGTGACGAAGACAGAATCTTTACTGTGGATGGAAAATCAACCTGGTTTATGCATGTCAGGTAATCAAACAAACCAAAGCAAAGAAAAGGCAAATTCGGAGTATGATAAAGTGGCCCAACCATTACCGGAATACGCTGAAGTGACATCGTCACGAGTCACTGGCAACGAATGGAACACAAGTAAAACCGCAACCTCGCCCGCTGCTTATGCTTCGGTTACTCTTGTTGCTAATACCAGGCAGTGCGTTAGTTCATTGGTGAGTATTTTAATTAAGATATTTTAAGATTGAATACCTCAAAAGTTCTAGTGGTTAGGTAAAGATAACGATCATATAAAATTGTTTACTTCAAATATTATATTTTTCAACAGGGTTGGTTTCCTCCAGGCGGTAAAAGTGTAGATAATTTTGATAACCGCTATGCACCAGACGAAGAACTATATCCAGCCAGCAATGGTGGCTATTATAATCGAAATGTGTACAGTGAAAAATATTTCCAAGGTCACCCTAATGTCTTAAAATTTTATGATTTGCCTAATCTAGATAAAACTCAAAAAGCTCAAATTAGATATAATCAGAGTCTAGAAGACAGAAAAAGCGATAAAAACGTAAAACCAGACGTAACTCAATCGCTTATAGATCGAACGTATGGTGTAAGATCGAGGAAGAATTCGGAAACTGAGACAACGTACCGAGCTTTTGGTGAAGATGAGTCAGATGATGAAAATTACGTAGGCGAAAGTGGTTATGATGAATTACAAGCAATGCAGCCACAAAGGCAGAGATCGAAGCATCAGTACGAGAGGCCTAATTTTGACAACGATGGTACTAGAACGTTGGCCCGTCTTACCTCTTTTAGACATGGTCAAGCTGTTTTAAGTGGGATCTCCCAGGGGTCTCTGGCGCCCACCCATCCTCCTCCAGCGCCCCATCCGCGGATAGATTCTGTGACTCGGTAGTATCACGCCTTGCCGGCTTTCGGCGACTTGTGCCAAACGGACGTATAGACCGATGTTTTTTCTAAGTGTGCACTATTAATTATACTAGTGACGTATTGAGACAGATCACAGTTCTTCCTCACATTGTGTAGATATGGATTATGTAAGGAAAACGTGGATTATATTTTGTGGGTTCAGTTGACTGTGAAACGGAATTGTGATTATTTACGGCTTATGGACTTTTTCGTGGATTTTTACAAAGTGATTTATTATAATACCTATATTATAAAGTAATAATAATGTTTACCCTCAATAAATGGCCTATTATGTTTTTTTCAATGTATGCGCATTTTATATAATTATTTTAATAGAAATATTATTTTATAATTACGGTGTAATTCAATTATAACTAGTCGATAGAAATTAAAAAAATAGGTTGTATATTTCTGTAAATAACGTAAATATGTAACAGTTTAATAATATTATTAACAAAAGATCTAATTCTAAGAATATTTAAAACTAAAATTAGTTAGGTATATCAATTCTAATAAATGTTTATAGTGTTATAATTGGGATTGATAAAAATCGTTCGGTATGTCCATATGAATATCAGTAAACGAATTTGTAATCTTATATCATTAGTGTAAGTGTAATGGAAAACATTAAACAGAAAGAAATTAACGCTTGGCAATAATTTTATATAATTAATTCACAGTAGTGTACATATACAATTAGATTAAATCAAAAAAGTCGAATATATCTTCATCAGTAGTATCATTGATCTTCATGAAATATATTGATGTGTATATACCAATCATGAAGTAATAGTAAATAACAAAGAAGGCTAAACAAAAAATGGAACATTAAAACAATACATAGCTACAGGTTTCAATATTTGTAGTAATTTAAATTTTATTTTCATATGTAAATGTATAATTATAGAACTTCTCAGCAATCTTACTCAATCTTAAGATACTTCACAGTGTCAATAATCGTATATTTTTATAACAGCACCTACTTGAACACCTGAAATATTGATCACAAATGAAATATAAAACGGTTCTCTATCGTCTCCATAACTCGGTGCCTCATTTAAATGTGTATATAGCTATGAAACTTCAAAGTACATAAGCCTGTTTTCGTGTGCCATAAGACTTTTCGAAAATAAGTTACATTGGAGTTGTGAATTGGAAATCAAATGAAGCTTTTATTTGTGAAAAAGTTGTATCTACGTAAGTTTAATGTGATATGAGTTAATGTAAACACTTGTTATAAAACGTAGCACGACTTGTATCATTGCATATCATCTGTATTAAGTATATATTATTAGTGTAAAATTGTTACATGACGCTTAGGACGCGTGCACACTTGCAACAGTTAATGCGTAAAATTTGTGTATATAAATATAGAGGCTCGTAGCAAACTTCCGATGAACGTTAGCAATTTCTCCGCGTGTTTATTTTTTATATTACAAAATACACTTTCTGTTGTGGCGTAATATACTGTAGGTTTTAGATCTGATCATAGAAAAGTTTCAAAAATCACTTCTTCGTTGTCTCTCCTTCTTCTATTTCTTATACATAGTATGACAGCCTTTGCAAATGAAGATCAGTGAAGCACTAGTCCACAATATAGCAACTTTACTTGGTAGTTTTCAACTATGGACATAAACCGTTTGCTGTTGTAAAGCAGCGGAGTAAAAGATCGACATAGTTCTGTGAAGGCGTCAACATTTAATTTTGAGATAGGTAGCAATTTTACCGTCAGTGGTTCCCAGACGACACCGCCGAAGAATGCTTAAGTCGGTTATTCGTCTTTAGGCGCTAATTCTCATAGATAGGCCTTTCAAACCTTCAGAAGTGGGACATATAATAATGCTGCTTGGGATTACACGGCGGTTCGCCAAAAAAATATCATGTAGCTAAAAGTTTCTTTATGCTTTTTATTACTTTTTATTAAACGTAACACTTTTTAATTACTTAACGGGTACTCAAGATATGCTGTTTTTAATAGCCGAATTTCGACCCAATTACATGGATCGTGGTCACGACGAATTCCCGGAACAGTTTCGCCGTGACCACGACCCACGCAACTGGGCTGAAATATAGGTAATTAAAAAACCGCATATCGTGAGTACCCGTTACGTAAATAAAATGTATAATTTCCGCGATAATATTAGCTTAAACGTAACACATCATTTAAAAACTAAAATGTGATTATTCAACGAATACTTAGCTTCCATGAGTTATATTTGGCTCAGTCTACCTACAGTGAATCTGTATTTGGTCACGACGTCATTATGCATTCTGTAAATATGTAAAGTAACGTTGATCGTCTTTTATACTTCGATGTACTGCCTTTGTTAATTACACTGAAGTTACAATATTATTTTACCGTAGATACCTTGCTTACCACGCTATAGTATCAAGAGTGCCATACTTAGTAGTTTAGATACATTGAAACCAATTTTTAAAGTATGAAAACTCCTTCTAGTTCCTATTCTGCGTAATGTTAATATGTAAATTAAGTAAGCGATGTAAGCATATAACTGTATTGTAATCACAGCATCTTTATTTGTAACGTTGCGAACAGCGTTTTTTAATTGAATTATACGAAACTAGCACAAAATGTTTTTTTAGACATTGCAAATTAAGTAATAAATTAGTTGTAAGTTACACAGACTATAACGTCACCGTCATAGTGTTAAGTAGAACACAATATTATTGTTTCATATTATTGATTGCATAATAGCGTGTAATGTTAAACAATATTCAACTTTATGAAATCTACAGGCCTAAACAAAGAGCGCAAGTTACATAACCAAGTCACAAAGAATTGTTCTATTAATTTTTATTGCGCATTAGAGCGTATTTATGAATCATTGGACAATGATAATGCATTTTTATTGTTAAAAAACATTATTATATATAACACATAAACCTTAGAAAAATTAAGCAGTTCGATTTGTTGAATAAATCTTAGTAAATCTTTAAAACATTATGCGGTTATTTGTAAGAAAAGTATGCTACTTTAGTTTCTATCTAAGTAGATAGTGATAAAGCACTCTTCGACAAAAAATTATCTTTTATGTATAGCAAGGTGTCTATTTAAACATTCAATTATGTAAGGCCTATTTTAAGTGTGATATATTTTAATTTAATCAATGTGAAATAATCTTAACACGTCAACAATAAAGTCTACCATTGAATGAATTTTAATTTTTTAACGGTCTTTGGAAACCTATTTTAATAAAATAACTTAAATTACTTAAACGGTGCTTTTATTTTGACCTTTACTTTTTGAATGGAGATTCAAAAGTAGAAAGTGCACATGGGGTAAGTGTTGTAAGTGTTGACTATGATTACTATAAATATGACTTCATGGCAGTAAGGTGACCAATCAGCCTACCTGAGCTAAATTGTGAAATGGAATTTACAATTTAGTTCACGCAGACAAAATGCGTGAACTTAATTGTAAAATCCGTTTTAGAATACTTAAGACACAACTATCATTTTATTTGACATCATTTATATATGGTTGTGTTTTACAAAGACCTCAAAAAAGCAGCTTTAAGCTGCTTATAGCTTTAAGCAAAAGCCTGAGAAACAGTCACAGATTTTTGCTTAATCTATATTAATCAAACTAATTGAAGCAAATACATATATACTGTATAAACACTTTCAAAATATCGAAATTAAACAGAATTCATTCGTGATCAATTGAAATCCATTTAGTGGTTTTTGTGTCAGGCGCGCGCAGGCAAAGAGACGAAAATTCTCAAAAAAGAATGCGTTCTGAGAGCTCTTAATAGTCGATCTATATCAGTTTTTTTAACATTTTGACTGCGGAACCGCACCTCTCTTGTAATATTGAGCCACCAGTGCGGATCGCACGCATACGGTGTGTGCCGCCGTAGGCGCCGTCCGGCGCGCAACACAACAGGTGTTTGACGGGCGGTCATATTCAAATGCCTATTTACATACTTCATATAAAAAAATATATTGGTGGTAGGACTATAGTTCGACCAGGAAGGTACCACCAACGCCATCACAATCCACCTTGAAGCAATTTTTTTATTTCGGTTGAAGAGATGGGGTTTCGGGCACACTTATAAGCCAGGCAATGTCACGGCTACCTTCAGGACTAGTGACGAATCAACGTAGGACCTCAGATAATGCTTCAGCTCTGGTAACAAAGGGTACCTATGGGATGCAGTGATCACTTACAATCGCTCGCTTGCTATTCTTTAAACATAAAAAAAACTATATAAATTATTATCAAACCCAATTTATTGGAATAATATGTAATAAATATAATTTTAAATCAAACTGCTACCTAATCATAACATTCAAGAAAGCGTCAATAGACACCACACTTTTTAGTTTTTATATGTTAAAGTTAAGACACACTGCCCATATGTCCTATGTTACTTTTGTACTGTCACTATATTAAGTTCTATCACTAACCCAAATATCTAAGCATAAAGTTGAAATGAATCAAATGTTTTGTTTATAATGAAACAAAAGGTTCTTCTCGCGACTTCGTCCCTTCGTTGTCGTCGTAAAAAAGTAAATATATTTATATTCAAGTAATTATTACAGTTTACATAGCATTGAAGTAACAATCGAACATGCAGTCCATCTGATGGTAAATGGTCACTTTTGCCCGTTGACGTCTGCAATCAACTCCAAGTAGAATTGGATTGTTACCACAGGTCAGAGGTCAGCCACAGATGCGTTGCTATTCTTGAGGACGAAGTTGGAAACCTTCGTATATGTTTCTCCCCCTTCACCCCCTTAACACAAACACAGCAGTGTTTAACACTCATGTTATAACGCAGAGATACGTAAATATAAGGTAAAGACCTTAAATATATGTATAATCTTTCAGGATAAATTAAAATATTAAATTTTATTAAAAGAAAAACAATCAACCTTGATAGTAAAACAAGTACTTAAAACTGAATCTAAATATAATAATAATCATAATATGGGAGCACCGTAACATTGTTAAATGTACTTTTATATTGTAGCGTTAGTGAAACGAAACGTTTAAGCTATTTATTTAGACAGTTTTACTTATTATCATCATCATCATCAGCAATTTCAGGTGCAATGCTGAATATAGGCCTCCCTTACTTACCACTCAGACCGGTCCTATGCCTTCTGCATCGAACGGTAGTCCGCCATTCTCTTCGGACCTAGGGGCAGATCTAGGGGCGCTTTCGTTTGCCGAGTTGTGGTCGCCACTCGATGTCATTTCGTCCCCATCAGTTTTACTCACATAAGCCAAATGAATTGTTTCTTCTCATAAGCACAATCGAAATTTTAATTATATTGCATTAACAAAAAGGAAATCTGTTGACTTTGCAGCTTATTCATAAAAATAATAATTACACTGCCATTATCCCCGCGTCCCCATTGGAACGAGTCGTAATTAAATGAATATCGAAATGAATTTTAAATCGGATTCAGTATAATGTATCTGCCAGTATTGTCGCTACCGACTATTCAATTACGAGTTGCAATTCATAAACCAAATCTCGGCTTGACACTCGCCATAAGTACATTATTGGAGGGTATTTAGCATCGGTTTGCGGTCCGGTCGGATCGTCTGTAACTGCCTGATAACCGTGCGGGGCCCACATTAGTGTATACATGCCTTTGTGAATGCCATTCCGCGTTGTCTTGCTAAACATACAATAGTGGACGTGATTTTCAGCGAGAGCTCGAATGTCATTGTCGAATAAATAGAACATCGAACATCGTAAATAGGTTGTAGAACAAATTCGCCCGGGCGAATACCACCGCCGCTCACATAGTCCGCCGTGAAGCAGTTTTTGTTTCGGTTGGAGAGGTGCAGGTGACACGCTTGTAGCGAAGCGACTTAGTCCTCAGGAATAGAGACGCATCTATGTATGACTTCGTAGAACTTAAGATTAAGGTTAAGCTTAAGGTAGATATGGGTGTCCATGCGCTACCGTGGTTACTTAAGATTAGGTAGCCTGCGTACTCGTTTGCTACTATTCAAACATAAAAAAACATCTGAACGTGAGTGGTGCTGATAGAAAAATCCTGTACGTACATCGGCATTTTTTGAACTCCGTTATTGCTGAACACAGTAGCAGATGGAGCTTAAAAGTGGAATAAAATACAACGAGCGCGTCCATGAGGCCGATAAACTTTTTACAGGGAAGTAAATGTATGAAAATACTGGAAGTTTTTCTCTTTCGTTCCAGTTTTTGCATATTTTTTCAATGGACGGTGTATGGCGCCGGCGTGTGGAGGACGCGCGGTCGCCTCGGGTATCGTTTTAATTTTCCGCTAGCCTGAAAATTTACACGATCTGAATGAACTATCAATTTTAATGAGCTTTAAAAGTTAACTGATCAGCCTCCCGCTGCTCTGCGCCACGGAGAATAATTCTTCGCGAGATAATCGAGTGTAATTACCGTCTGCTAGAAAAATCTATGGGGAGATTGTCTATTCTAATGTCGACACCTTGGAATAATTAACAAAAAAAATTTAATCTCGTAATTTAAGTTAAATTCACACATCATATTTTTTCCCCCGTTATTGACATATTCATATACAAAGAATAGAACTCGTCATATTTCGACATATTTTTACTATTTGACTTTACTAAATTGTTTATGAAATGTGTGAAAGATGTGTAGAGCAATGATAGCCTAGTAGTTAAGAATCCGGCCTCTCAAGCTGAGTGACCGGGGTTCGAACCCCGCGTGCACCTCTAATTTTTCGAAGTTATGTTCGTATTAGAAATTAATTATCACTTGTTTTAACGGTGAATAAAAACATCATGAAGAACACATCTGAGAGTTCTTTTCAAGGTTTTCGAAGGTGTGTGAAGTCTACCAATTCACGCTTGGCCAGCGTGGTGGACTATGGCCTAACCCTTCTCATTCTGAGAGGAGACCTGTGCCCAGCAGTGGGACATTAATGGGTCGTTGATGATGATGATGACGATTATGAAATATAGGCTCGATTTAGTTTAAATATTAAAGCCAATAATTGGCTCCGAGGTAATAAGTTCAGTTGAACTATTAGAGCGCAGAATATGCTCTTTAAAAGTGAGTTCATCAAGCTTAACAGACCGACCGTTCATGCAAATTATGAACTTGGAGCATAACTTAGCATACCTTTCGTTTCATTCAACTACGGCGGAATGAAGAATATTCAATCGTAAATATGAAAAGGATAAACTTCGGGTAGGAAAATTGTTTTAAAATTTAATAGGCATTCCTATTCATTTATATGCTCTAATAGGATGACAATTTATTTATCTTTTTTATATTTGAAGAGTAGTGAACGATCATACAGTCTACCAAATATTAAGTGGCCACTGCGGCCCATAGACACCCACATCTAACTTCAAACAAAACTGAAGTTATATCGGAAATCGTACATAGATTCGTCACCACTCTTGACGACTAAAATGGTCGCCTCGTTGTTGGGAACCGCACCTCTCTAATCTAAACGCAAGAATTGCTTCAGGGCGGATTATGAGGGCGGCGGCGGTACCTCCCCGGATGAACTATAGTTCTACCACCTGTCATCTATAAATACTTTAAGAATAGACCTGTTTTTATTATAAATAGGTTTGTATTTGACCGCAATCTAACCTGATGGTAAGCCAGACGCGGTCCAAGATGTAGCCTAGAAGATTCTGATTCACTATTACCTTAAACAATTCCAGGTTATAACTGTCAGAAAAAACACATAGGCAGAGAGTTCCACTCTTTTGCGGTCTCAAAAAGGAGGAAGAAAATCGTGTAGTGAACCAGTGGAAGGTGTACTAGGGGTGGTAGTCTTCCGGAAGTCTGAATGTCCGATTTAGCGAAAGGGCTCTATAAAATATTTAAGTATTCAACCTTAAATATTTTTTAAAAACTAAGAACCACAGAGCTCTGATCTCTGGAAGACAGAATACATGATAATATTACTTCAGCTAGCTGATATAGAATGTAACCACGCATGTATCATTAAGGAATGTCTCGCTAACAACACAATAGGATACACCACAATGCTTCAAAACGTATTAGTGGAGATTATCAAACTGATTCCTATATCTTATTTGTAACTCGTGTCACCCCTAATTATATCCTTTAAGCCAAAACACAGCCGCGTTTAAGACTGTTATTATAAGACAGCGTTGAGAACTAAGTTGGAATACCTCGTCTAACTGTATCTGTCCTAACACACAATTCAAGCCAGAATACAGCAGCGTTTATCACTGCTGTTATAAGACAGCCCTCGAGTACAAAGTTGGAATGCATCGTCTAAGTATATCTTTCTTAACACACCTTTTAAGCCAAAACACAGCATCATTCAACACTGCTGATACAACAGTGCGGTGGTCTCCAAAATTGAACCACAACTATATGTAAATTATTTAGAGAAATTAATGAGTGTTTTATGCAAATAACTGCAATAGATTCAGAACACTGATTTCATTTCGAAAACAGATTCTCCAGTAGCCCATGGACACTCACATCTAACCTCAAACAGAACTGAAGTCCTATCTAAGATCGTAAGTGTTGATACAATATAATTTCTTACAATATATTCAATATTGCATTTCGAAATGTAGCAGGCGCTGCAATACTGTCTACTTCCTTTAATACGAATGAATTGCTACCTCTCATTTTAGGAGTCCAAGTCAAATACGAAAAATGTTACCTTTGTAATTATATCTACTCACTCAAGCACAACATACGTAATGACCATTTAATACTTGTCTTCAGACTTCGAGTTACTGACTACACAGTGCTTAACACATTGACTGCGGCGGACACATCTGTCGTGTTCACCGTCCGCGCCACCCGTGCGGCTCGCACGCATACGGTGTGCGCCGCCGTACTGGGGCACACCTGTTGTGTTATCCGCACGGGAGCTTCTAATATTAGCCGCCGCAGTCAACGTGTTAATTAAGCTGGTCTGAAAATTCGCCAGTGTCATAGAACTAATAGCACGTCAAGTTCGGTATTATAACCTTGACATAAATAAGCGGGCTTGCCTTTCCACTTGTTTCCAGTGACTCGTGGCTTAATTTTGGCTGCTTTCCAAGACCTATCGACCGAGCTGACGTCGCAGTCATATAACTGAATTGAGCTTCGTGTGATTATGACGCGGATGTAAACCATAAACTTAGTCTTATTCTGGACACAATCTACATCTACAAATATATAAATAAAATTAAAATGGCCGTCTGAATCTTCTAAATATTTTTTATAACGTGCAGACCACCTGATTATAAAGTCACTGCAATCCATAGACACCTACATTTAATATCAAACAGGACTGAAGACCTATCTGAGGTCGTACGTAGATGTGTTACGGAGGACTATGATGGTCGCCTCGCTATAAATGTGCCCAGCAATTGCACCTCTCCAACCGAAACACAAAAATTGCTTCACGGCAGATTACGAGGGTGGCGTTGATACTTCCCCGAACGAACTATAGTTCTACCACCATATAAACCATTTTATTTATTGGTTTGATACGTCAATGATGAGCAGCGAAATCCTATTTAATTAGTATGAATTGCAGCGTCTTACTTTTAGGATCCAGGGTTCGAACTTGGCAAGCGTAGCAACTTTTTTAGTTAATTTTACTTATGGCTTTTCTTTTATGTAAGAAATAGCAAAACGACCGAATAGCCACTTAAGTGGTCATTGCAGCCCATGTACACCCACATCTAACCTCAAACACAATTGAAGTCCTATCTAAGGTTATCCTTAGATGCGTGATGATACTACCCCTGAGAACTAAGATGGTCGCCTCACCTGAAATGTGTGTGTGTGTGTGGCGCACCTCTTCAACCGAAATACAAAAACTGATTCACGAAGGACTGTGAGGGTAACAGTAGTACTACCCCAGATGAACTATAGTTTTACCTATCATAATATTTTTATATCAAATATATTTTCATCCTTAAAGTTATTTTCAAATACGTTTCTGTTCCCGGGGTCGAAAGTTTTTTTGTTGTTAAGTCTAAATTCATCGTTGAGATGTCTGCCTGGGCATCTTATAATATTCAATATTTAAAGACACTGAAACACAATAACGCTTCAACTAAGTATTATCTGAATTCCACCATTAAAATCAAAACAAGAGCGTTACAGCCAATGTGAGACTGAAATAACTATAAGTAAGCTCGTCGTACTAGAACCAGTCTTGTACTGCGTTGGATTCAATAACATATCGTAACATACATTAAGGTATGCAAAATAAGTCCACTAAGATACTTAGCTGTACGCTGAAACGAGCAAATAGCTAATTAAATGTCACCTTGAAATAAATTAGTCTTAATTTGTTACGTACATTGCGCTGTTAATTAGGTCGCTTTGGCACAAAAAAAATTAAACGAAATAAATTCATTTATGAAAGAAATACATTTTCAATTAACAAGTAAAATAAATTACCAATAAAGAATGTTAAGTAACGTAGACTTCTGTGTGAGAAAATGCCTGTACATTAGATCAATGTGTCTCTACTCTTGAGGACGGAGATGATCGCATTGCTTATAATTTACCCGGCAACCATACTTCTCAATCCGAAACACAAGAATTGCTTTACGGTGGATTATAAGATCGATGGTGGTATCTCCCCGGTCGAACTATAAATCTACCACCTATAAAGAACACCTACCCCCTATTATGATAATAACTGATGATTATCATAAAATCTATTGCTATCACTATTTGTCTGTAATAAATAAATTATATTTCATTTATTTAATACTTTTTCATATTCATGGCCTTAATATATTTGTGCCATTAAAGATACGATAAATTCCTAAAAACGATACGTCAACCCATTAATATTCCACTGCTGGGCACAGGTCTCCTCTGAATGAAACGGATTAGGCCGAACGCGCTGGCCAAGTGCCGATTGGTAGACTTCCTTCACCTTCAATAATTTTATAAAGAACTCTCTGATATTTAGGTCTCCTTATGATGTTTTCATTCACAGTTAAAGCAAGTGATAATTAATTTCTAATACGTACATAACTTCGAAAAATTAAAAGTGCGTGCTGCATTCAAACCTCGGACACCTAGTGTATTAGGCCGGCACCTTACCCGCCAGGCTATCACTGCACTGCAAACGATACATCCCTACAAAATCAATAAATTAATTTATGATTATACATATGATCGAATTAACAAATAAATGAATTAATAACCCTGTATTAACCGAGATAAGTTAATAATTTCGTTTATCCGGTTAGCGTGGGTGTAGTTATATCCGTAATTATGTGGTTTTTATAAATGACACAGAATAAACGAAGCGTGAAGTTTACGCATTGACGATCAATCGTTAATGTGCAATCATGTGAAATACAGAATTATTCAGGCGGCGAGTTTTTATACTTGATACGAAAAATCAGCCACGTGCCACGCAGCCAATGGTTCCGTGTTCGGGATGAACGTTACTTAGTAATAAAATTGGAGATACTGTTAAAAACAAAGTTGTTTCTGAGTTCGCTATATCGAATAGCTCGTGAAGAACACATGTAACGAAAACTACACATCTTATTCAAATCAATTTTTGCATGTAAAGAAGGGGGGAGGGGGTTATGCACAACTTTGATGTGTCTAGAAACCTAATAAATAATTATAGTTCATTTTCTTTGTCATTCTCTAGACCCTATCCTTGAAGCCGTCTACATTTTTTTTTTTTTTATATTTGTTAAGTAGCAAACGAGCATGCAGGCCACCTGATGTTAAGTGGTCACCGCAACCCCTGGACATCCACATCCAACCTCAAA
>DWKL01000201.1:0-21908 GCA_018249415.1 Phareas burnsi | reverse complement strand
AAACCTACACATCTGAGAGTTCTTTGTAAAGTTCTCGAAGGTGTGTGAAGTCTACCAATCCTCACTTGGCCAGCGTGGTGGACTATGACCTAACCCTTCTCATTCTGAGAGGAGACGTGTGCGCAGCAGTGGGACATCAATGGGTTGATGATGACATCATGTTTTCGGTATTATTTTAGTTTGCTAATTTATTAATGTAATAGTTTTCAGTATAAGTCACCAACCAATTTCTGTACCCATCGGGTTAAGCCAAAAATATAGTTGAGTAAACCAAAATCGTCTTTAATTAATTACGAATTGAACCTCACACAGTACACACCACGGAGCCAAGTAATAGTCTTAAGGGTGATAAAACTACAGTTCTCCTGGGGAGGTACTGCCGCCGCTATCACAATCCGCCGTGAAGCAATTCTTGTTTCGGTTGGAGAAGTTTGGTTGTCGGATATACCTATAGCAAGGCATATCTTTATCGTCAAAAGCCATAACACAGATGCGATACGATACGTAGATTAGTATGGACGTCCCAACCAAACGCGAGATGTTCATAATTATAGAAAACTAATTAAATGCCCTCATTTACTGTTCAGATACCCTTTTATTACTTAACAAGATACTACAGTCAGACAGCCAGTCTTATGGGCCGCCAACATTCCTCTACCAGAGCATAAAGAGAAAGTAATATATGTTAATAGTTTATTTATTTACTCAAGTAACAAAGACTTATTGTTTTTATATATATCTAATATAAAAACAATGAGACTAGAAAATATATAGAGAGTACCGGAAAAATAAGAACGTACTTTGCGCCTCTACCAAATAACTTCTTCTCTATAAACGGAACTCCTGGCGACGCGACAGCAGTTTAATGACGTCCAAAAATGAGTCTTTCTGTAGACAATTTTCTCTTTTTAATTTTAATTTTGAAATGAACCTAAACGCGTTTTACAAAATGGGGGAAATCTGTGTACCGACACAATTGTATTTATATATTACATTTGTATATATTGTATAGTGTACACAATAAATAATTATTGCCATTGTGATTATAACAGAATTAGCAGTGCGTGGTCTACTGTGTTCCGGTCTGATGGCACAAGACAGACAAACTTATGAGACGTTCCAGTTTAGCCCCGACCAGTTCCCGACGTTAAGTAGGACACCAATTTTATTTATGTTTGCTCCGGAAGCTGGCCATTATCTGGTAAACATTTCTTAAGGCGAGATGGTGATAATCTCGGAAGTTTGAAAATGTTAGTTTTTTTTACTTTGTACGTAAACATTACAAGCTGCCTCTTTATTATGTTAATACAAAGATAAGGAAAATGCTGAGAATGGATAAGCCTAGTATCTACTAGCGCTTACCGATCTAATCGCTCAATTCGCTAATTTTCATTAGTTTTTCCACAGCAACGACAAGTACATTTTAGTTCTTGCAAAGCAACACTCTTTTTTTTGTTTATTACACAGCACCACTATGTATTTTTTTGTAATAAATTATAACTTATGTGTAAGCTCTCTGTAATTCAGTGAAAGTCCTTTCAAACACTTTTAATAAAATGTATTTTTATAAATATGGACAAGTACACGTGTAGTTTGAGATATATTGAAGGATGTAGAATCGCTCAGGCTTGTGTAATTGTCATCAGGTGCAATGCCTATTTTAAATAGACCTAGTTACAGTCCATGGGCGGCTGTGACCACTAACCATCAGATGAGTTGCACGCTCGTTTACTATTTCCATAAAATATAATGAAGTTACAAAATGGCAGTTAATTTAGAAGCACAAACAGACACTTTTTATTTAGGTAACAACATAGTCATGTTCGTATTATATAAAAATGTCTTCGTGGATACATAAATGCAACTGAGCTATAAACGTGACACCAGATAGTCTGTTATATCTATCTATTTGGTGCCGACACCAGCCTTTGATTCGTCGTGTCGACAGTATCGACCCCTAACTCACCAGACGGGATACTGGATAGTGGATATTAAAGCTCGGTGAGGCAGGAACTATCCTACCTTTTACGATGAAAGGATATTCTACAGACTTGCCTCGTGCACATACACACAAAGTTTATGCTTTGTTGAACGTAAGCCAAGTGGTATGAATTTCATTCTTCGACAATAGGAGGCTCTAATTTCACTTCTATTTAACGGTGAAAGAAAACATCGTGAAGAAACTTATATGCCATCTCTTTTGTCTTGAGATTTGACTGGTTTCCAGCTATGGGTCAGTAATGGGTCGAATTCATTATAAAACTATTACAGGACTATGCACATTCAATGTATTTTTAAAATCATATAAAAACTTCACTATGTTAAGGTCTTTGAATCTGCCGAATCTTTTATTTGCGCAATTTTTACCTATTTTTTCTTTGTTACTGTTGTTGTTGTACTTTGTTACTTTACGAGTGCAGCAAGTTACTGAAAAAATGTCAAACTCTGCAGCTATTTCTTCCATAGAGCAGTTATAGCGTCTTAGTCAAGGCTGGCCAAGCTATATACACTGATATAAGAGGTGGTGCCGCATATTCCTAGCAAGTCATTTACGCCTTACGTCATAGGATACGATTGAGGAAGGAAAGTGTTTCTCTCTACATTTCATTACATTTCTGTCGACGAACATCTATTACATTAAACTTTTTATACCAGATACCAAATGTACAAGGAAGGAATAGATTAAGCAACCGTTTTACATTAAATCTTTCAGTAAATAAATATTTCCCCATTTATCTTCATAAATTTCCTTCCTTCCGTGTTTAACAATGATACAGTACAAAAGAAGATAGAATAATTTGGGGTTCGGTTGCGACCGCACTACACCTGTTTTTTTTTTAAGTTTGAAGAGTAGGAAATGAGCGTGCACGCCGCCTCATGTTAAGTGGTCACTGCAGCCTATGGACGCCCACATTTAACCTCAAACCGAAGGGAAGTTCTATCTGAGGTCGTACGTACATGCGTCACAATTCCTGAGGACTTAGACAGTTACTTCGTTGTAAGTGTGCCCGGCAATCGCACCCCCCCCCCTCCAAACGATTCACAAAAACTGCTTCACGGCGGGTCATGAGGCTGCCGGTGGTATTCGAAAATAACAATCTGCTTTACCACAATCTTCAAACCAAAACACAGCAGCGCACCAAAACGCACCGTTATAACACATATTCACGTACCATTGCCCGATGTGAAATTGATTTTAAAGTGTTTTTATATCAATACAGACGTGTTAAATCCAAGAGACCGCAGGCATCCAAATCCGCGAGAATCTCCTTCCGCCCGCCTCACGCACGATCACATCTATCACGGTGCGAACGAATGCCATTTTCTATTTGAACGACGCAAAGAGACGAGTTAACGCTTGAAGTCTGCCTGTAGCAAGTTGGCTGGATTTTCATGATTTTGTGATAGGTTAAACTAATAATAGGTTGTAGAGTTCGTCCGAGGAAGTACCACCGCCGCCCTCTAATTACGCTATAAAGCAATTCTTGTGTGATTGCCAGGTACACGTACAGCGAGGCGACCATTTTAGTCCTCAGGAGAAGTAACGTATCTACGTACAACCTTAAATAGAACTCCAGTCTCGTTTAAGGCTAAATGTGGGTGTCCGTGGGCTACGGTAACCACTTAACATAAAGCCTGCACGCTCCTTTGCTACTGTTCCCGTAAAAAAAATGTAATTTTCAATACGCTTCATGCTTCTCGTACTTCTAAGGGGACGGTGAGCTGTATCAGTCGTTAAACCTTATGGTCGTTAACGTTTTCGGAGACCTTATGGACGGCTTTGAAACATCCGACACTAATCGACCCGATGGACCCGGATCTTTCACCACCGTTTGCATCGAAGATTGCTCCACATCTCTGAGAGCCGTGCTAAGTAGGAAATAAAGAGGCTTGTAAGCTAATACGACGGAATATATATTTTTATACAAGTTTCTATGGATTCATCCGCGACTCCACTTGCATATACATTGACCTTCAAGAACGGTTTTTAATTTTTTTAGTCAGGAACCCTAAAATTTCTGAGGTAGAAAAAAGAGCCTATGTTTCTCCCTATTATAACTTCTACCTTCGTGTGAAAGTTTTGTCAAAATCAGTTCACCCATTTTCAAAATTAACCAGTGAAAAATGAAAGGCAACAAATTTTAAAAGTAGGTTTTAAATTTTAATATAACGTTTTTTATTATTTATATGAATTTCCAGATTATCAAATTACTTGGATTACCTTAACTTAGATTATTTCTGTCCTTTATCCTTAAATAAATGTGGTTTAATATTATTATACGACAAAGTTGTATTAGCTCGCTCTATACATAATTATGCTAGCAGTTCCCCGCGGCTTCGCTCGCCTTAAGCCTAAAACCTACATTCTTACACTATTACCCACATCACCATTCTCGTTTTGCATATTTTCTCTATCTCTATTTAAACTGTACACGGTAATTGCTCCGCTCGTAGGGATCGTATATCGTAGCTTGATGTGACATATCCAAAACCTTTCTCAATAAAAAACTTATCAAATTCAAAAATATTTGTGTAAATATAAGTGTTAGATCCTGGGATTAGCGCGTTCGAACGAGCAGACAAACAAAAAACAAATCTATTCAGTTTATAATATTACTACAGATTATTTTATTTGGTTTATTTTTATAAGCGACGCCACAAAAACTCTGTTTCACTGCTCGTAGTATAAAGTGCGAACTGTATGTGAAATCGATTACTCAAGTGTTTTGAAGAGGGTTTGTTGGTTGTATATCAACGTCAACGCGCGATTTCGGAAGTGTCCATAAAATGTTGTGGATTTTTTAACTAAACGCCCGCCCGGTCCGCCTATGTCGTTATTTATGATATAGTAGTATTCTGGGACAAAACTAAATAAAAATACTCGGGAATATTTCAAAAATATGGTAAACAGTGGAACTCCATAACGAAGCTTCTGCGCCAACCGTGCATAGTGCGGGAAAATCATGTGGAGAGTAAAGCCAAAAGCTCTTTATAGACATACAAACGTGAACGCTTTTAACATAGTTTGCAGGGTTATCAATACATCTACGAGGGCAATGCATTCATTTGTATGTTAAATATCATCATCAAGCCGTTGCTGTCCCACCGTTGGGTACGGGTTTCCTCTTAGAATGAGGAAAGTTAAACTATAGTGTTAATAGACTTCACACACCTTCGACAGCTTTACAGATAACTCTCAGATGTGTAGATTTCCCCGCGACGTTTGCCTTTACCGTTAAAACCAGCGACAATTAATTTCCAATACGAACATTATTTTAAAAAATCACAGCATATCGGATCGGTATTCGATCCTAGAACTCATCGAATGAGAGAACCTTATTGAATCTTACTAGTGGTACTACTGTATTATACAGTACATATTATTGTTTGATATATCTTTACAACACTGACATTTATCGTCGGACGTCCTACGCTCCTAGCCTCTCATACCCTATGACACAGTTCATCTTGAGAAGGTGGGATAAGTGGGAATTATTCTGGTCTCAAGGTTACCTTCTTTGCAACGAAGTATTAATATTTCCTCATGATTATATAATATTAATTAAAATGATACAATATCGGTAGCAAGCTCCCATATCCATTGTTTAGTGGGTTGCCACCTTTACAATAGACATCAGTGTGACATAAGTATTATAAAGATAAGTAACGAACACAGTCGCGAAATACTTTGTGTATATCCGTACCATAATAGATAAGCTCCTCGCAAGCCGGGTGAGACGACTGGGAGACATAAGTCGTAAAAATGATCGTCACATTTGGGAAATAGATGTTCAGTTCTCTTAGTAGCGGGAGTTGGATCTTGTGGAGACCCAAAAAGTGCTGGCTGGTAAAATTCGACATGAGAGCTAACGGATTACGTAGACAGAATGCCAAAGTAGAAGAAAAAGTACAGGAGAAAAGACTTTGTGGAGGTCCACTGCTGAGCACGGTTTTCCTCTTAGAATGAGAAAGGTCAGGCCCTAGCCCACTACGCTGGCCATGTGTGGATTGGTAGACTTCACACGCTTTCAAAAATTTTACAGAGAACTCTCAGATGTGTAGCTTAACTCACGATGTTTTCCTTCACCGTTAAAACAAGTGTTATTTCATTTCTAATATCCACGTAACTTCGAAGTGCGTGCCGGATTCGAACCCTGAACCTCCAGTGTGAGATGCAGGAATCTTTACTACTAGGCAATCATGGCTTTGCAAAGGCTAGGATGAAAAAACAGATTACACATTTGCGCTCTATTCCAACAAATAAGATAATTACACATCACACTATCACGAGTGTAGGTACAATGTATTCCCGCAATAGCGACATGAAATGGCCGCTCCTCAATCAGTGCAATGCTTCTAATCGAAAAATTATAAAGATATTTTTTGTTATCCGACGTCATAATGCAAAGTACCTACATAAATAATTAAATTATATACATTCCATAATTCATATTATTCATTATTTAGAGGAGCGAATTCCACGGCTGAGTAAGCACGGTCTACATCTTATGAATATCATCATCGCCGTCGTCGTCGTCGTCATTATCATTATCAACACATTAATGTCCCGCTGTTGGGCATGGATCTCCTCTCACAATGAAAAGAGTTAGGCCGTAGTCCACCACGCTGGCCAAGTGCGAATTGGTAGACTTCACACACCTTCGGGAACGTTACAAAGAACTCTCAGATATGTAGGTTTTCTCACGATGTTTTCTTTCACCGTTAAAGCTAGTGAGAATTAATTTCTAATACGCATGTAACTTCGAAAAGTTAGAAGTTCGTGCGGAATTCAAATCCCAGACACCCAGCGGGAGAACCTGGAATCTTACAACCCTAAATAGGACAAGAATCCTACCTAAGGTTGATTATAGATGCGTTCCTGTCACTTGAACTGCAAATCGGAACTCTGCATATTGGTATATCCGCCTTACCCTTCAAACCAGAATGCAGCAACTTACACCACTCATATGAAGCAGAACCTCCTAGACTCTCCCACCCTGCAGCCTGTTCACCTTGAGGACGGGGGGGGGGACCAATGTAGATTATTCAGATCTCGAGGTAACGTTCTTTGCCACGGATATAAATGCCCCCTGGATTATGAATATTTTCTCATAATAATATAATATTAATATGTAGGCGTGTTGCCATGGCAGTCAAATCACGTAAAGTTCTACCACCATCAAAACCTGCTGCAGCAGTCGGACCCCAAATTTATATTATATTTAGTGAAAACATAATATGTCGTTTTTTCTTAAAATATAAATATAAGCTGTCCTTTCTTAAATTATAGTTCCTTTCAATGTAGCCTATTTATAAAGGGAAAAAAATATACTTTATTAAAACTTCGAAAATATATCTAAGAACGAATCAAGGTAGAAAGACAAAGCAACAGAAAGAATCCAATTATTGGCCTTGATTTCTATAGCAAAATCATTGAAGTTCCGATTCCAGTTCCCACCCCTTCAAAATAGTATCTTAATTATGTATTGAAGCCTCCATACCACATTCGCCACCCCTCTTGCTACAGCATGGCGAATTAATATGGATCTAAATGATGATAGCTCAGTAGATTCGGGAAAACCACAAACCAACCACATTTCCATCGTATTTATCTGGCGACGTAAACACATTCCCAACAAATTTTCCCAGTATTTTGTTCCGAGTTAATAACTTATTACTAAGCTGATTTGATTTCCATGGCTCAAAATCGTTCCTCGAAACGATAATGACGGATCGCTATGGTATTTCCGGAGAATGAAATAATCTTCGCAACGAGCGGGATTTTACAAAAAGTTTTCATGCAATTCGTTGTACTATTAGATAAGGGATTTTTTGTTATCTGTACACATCAATAGAATTGAGTCGTATGTCGGTGATTCCGCAATAACTGCACTAACTCATTTGATATAATCCTGTTATTAATATTATGTCGTGCCAGTTGAAATTACTTTGTACAGCCGTGTGTTTTACATGACTCCACATATTAATGATGTAAAGATAGAAGACTTTAATCGGAGGGACATAATTACGCTACTTTTTATAAAAAATAAAACCTTACACGCGTTTGGAGACGCGCGCGGAATCTCGCAGATCTTATTATTAAGGAAAAGGTGCTTCATCGAAGATAACGTTTGATCTGGTGTTACAATGTGTGCATGGGGGCAGTGCCGGATTAATCACGTAGTATAAATAGCAATTAAACGGAGGCCCCCCGTGTCCAGATCTGCCCAGACCTTGAATGGGGCACAATTCAAAATTGCCAGGACAATCTTAACTACTCTAAAACACCAACAAAACTGTAACCTATGGATAACAAATAAATGTACTGAGTCTTTTTTAGCACTTAAGAACCGATAGCAAATCGAGGGCCTATCGATAGAATTTGTTACGGGCCCCGCGCTAGCTTCATCCGCCACTGCATGGGCGACTATATTAACTGACCATGAGGAACCATGCAGGCCTGGCTGCCTCCTAGATATATGACATAAAAAGATATACGAATACCTACGCATTATGAGCATATCTGAAGACAGAACATTTATTCCAGTAGTTCCTTTAGAATAGGATTAGCTGTAATTTCCCGAACCGGGTTCCCGAACTGAACGGCACGCTCGGAACGAGGTCTGCCCTTAGCCACATTCGCCATTATTTTTAGAAATTCAGAATAACATATTTACTTTTAAAAACGATATAGAATATCAACAAACAGACGATCCACCTGATTGTACCTAAAATAAGTTCTTTGTAATTTGATACCTCAAATGAGCGTTCAGCTCACGTGATGTGAAATGGCCATTGCCCGCCATAGACATCTGTAAACATTTTTTAATACCAAAATAACATTAAAAAAAATCATAATTTCCCTCCGTAAAGAGCTACAATAGTTAAAAATTGTGTGGTAGCTGTTTACACACAATTTAGAAATACAATGTGATGTTTTTAACTAAAACATATCTATAATATATAATTCACGTGTCACGATGTTTGTCCGGGTTGCACTCCGAAACTAACTATCCGGATTTAAAGTTTTTTTTAAATGTGTTTTGTTCAAACTTGAAAGATAGGATAGTTTTTATTCATTTTTTATCCTTAACAATATCAATTATAATATCTAATAATTGAACGAAATACTAAAAAGCCACAGCAACGCGTGGCCAGGTGGCCAGGTATAGATAATAAATTAAATCCGGAATCCCAAATAATGTCGACTACAGTGTACTAACACGATGCGACTACCAAAGAATAGTTGAATGGCGTCATATCGGTGCGTCCATCTTCGAATTAGGACTCGACAGCATTATAAAGCAGTTGTAAGACAGAAACAGGTTAACGGTGGTGCCGACGAAGTCGAACCACAGAGATTCGGAGAGAATCTTAGAGATGAAACTGGCCACTGAGATGAACAATCGGTTAGTTCATCTATGGAACATAACTCGACATGGCGAAAACGACAACATCGTTAGATACCAATTTGCGTCGTGATTTATGTTTTTGCCATATATTTTTCCTTTCTCATTATTGTACTGGTAGATGTTTATAATGTGTATTGTTTATTATCCGTTTGGTGTTGGCCTACAAGCAGTGGCAGCCTAGTAGTAAGATACCGAGCTCTCGCTCTGAGAGGCCGAGGTTCGAATCTCGGGCTTCGAAACGACTGTTATTTTCCGGATAATGTGCGTATCAGAAATTAATTATATTATCACTTGCTTTAATGGTAAAGGGAAACATTGTGAAATATATCAATCCGCGCTTAGCCAGCGTGGTGGACTATGGCCTAACCCTTCTCATTCTGAGAGAACAACCGTACCCAGAAGCTGGTTGTTGAAGTTGGTCTAATGATAAATGCACCTTTATTTATTTGTTTGAAAAACTAATAACTAAATAGCATCTATGTTCACAATATTATTATATAAGAACAACAGACAATTATTAGTGTTTTCTTTTCCTCTCTATCTAGGAATGTCGTAGAAGGCGACTAACGATAACAATCCAAGAGATGGGCAGCAGAGTTTCCCTTCGAAATTATTCATCTGCTGCGGTCGCCAACACTTGCAGCCAAACACGACAACTACGGCAAAACCCCTTTTCTAGGGGAAGCCATACTAGCAGTGGCTTTTTAGACGGCTTATGGATGGAATCCTTGTAAAATACATAATAAATACCCGCATGACGCAGCGGTAACTTTATCGGTCTGAGAGGTAGAGTTCTGGGTTAAATTCTCGGCCAGACATACGTAAATGATGAATTTAGATTTCTGTTCTAGGTTTGGATGTTCATGTACCCGATTTTGCACGTGTCCATGACTACCACGACTCAGGAATTCCTGGTGCGGCACTGGTGGTAGTGGTGGTATGACTATAGATAGCGTTATAAAAAACTACAATGATCCTCGTTGAAGACTATCCAACAATTAGCGTTTATCCAAAACTGCTATCTCATTTTACAATATAGTTTGTTGTGACAGACTGCTACCGCACCTTCCATCACCACCACGGCTATATCTTTATTATAGCAGCAGTAGGGCCCCTAGGGCCTGTGCAAATCGTAACCGATCTACTATGCTAAGCAACGGCGGCTGCGATCGGGAAATGGATAGTTAGAGTGGAAGACTCCTCAAGCTTTCTACCCCGGCTGTTACATTTGACAGTCGTAAAATCTTGTCAGAGACCTTATAGGTAGTTTCAAAATATCTGATACAGGTTGAGCACTAACCCGTTTCTTTCTCCAACAATCTGCATTGGAGCAGCGTGGTGAAGTTTGCTCCAGGCCCCCCCAGCTGTGGGGAGATAATTTCTAATTTGGGGATAGTTACAGATATCTATGGGCAGCAGTATAATAAAAAAAATTATTTAAATAAAAAAACATGGTTTCGTTGATTTATTATCCCGACTTCAATTATTGCATGCTTGAAAGGAAATAGACTATAAGCAAACATTGTACAACAACATTCATAACAACAGAATAAAACCACAAACCTTACCCATTGAGGACTTTTCCTCTTTTAAATTAAAAATAATTACACAATTATTTATTTTTAACGAATACAGATCACTAGGTGTGCCCGCGACTTCGTTCGCTTCAGTTTTGAGTGGCGTAATGCGTTCGTATTTAAGCTCTCTGTGCACAATAAATAAAGACATAGACAACGGGTAAAAATATTATTTAAAAGAAAAAACGTAAATCTTTAAAAATCTCCTTGATTCCTCTGTAAACGTTAGGGCACCAATCTATAAACTCGTAATTGACAGCGACAATTGACCTATGCCTGGCCTTCTCTATTGAGGTTGCAATTTTACAGAAGACACGATACGTACTTCCTTGTAAAAGCTGGGTCTGGGTGATGGAAACGCAGACACGAATACACTGTAAGCGGATTGTGCATTTTAAATTCAGTTAAGAATACGAATAAGCATTAAATAATACCCATTACCTAATACCCAATAATATTTAATATGTGGTAAAACTAACACCTATTAAATATTATTTAATATGTGGTAAAACTACCACCTATTAATTATTATTGAGGATGGAGGTGGCAATGTACCACCGCAACACTCAAATGCGCCGTGAAGCGATTCTTGTGTTCCGGTCTGCGAGGTGTGGATATTGGATATATTTGCAGGGAAGCAATCACCTTAGTCCTCTGGAGTAGTAACGCATCTAAATACGACCGCAGATAGGACTTCAGCCCTGTTTGAGGTTAGATGCGGGCGTCCATGGGCTGCAGTGACTACGTAAAATCAGGTGACCTGTATATATAATATTATTTGAATTTTATAATACCAGTATGGCTTACAATTACATATCATAGTTTTAAGTTAGGTAGTTAGACATTTTAATAAATACTCTCCCCATTATTATAAATATTATTATTAAGAACCAAATTATATTATTAATTAGTTTGGCAAAATCACAATTTTGTTTTCATGGTTTTAATGCTCATTTTATTATAATTTACAAAGTTATTAGTATACAATTATATATAGTTGTAACGTAGCATAATTTGATGACCTATATCGAAAATCTGTAAAAAAAAATTCATAACATTGACAAAACAGTTATAAGGAACAGTAAAACTCACATTGCACCTAAAGCACTCATGTATATAGAGAATTATTGTGGTTTTCCTTACAAAGTCATTAGTAGTACTACATATTATTTGCATTATTATTATTCCACTATTTTATTTTTCAATCTAAACAATATCGTCCAAAATTGACTAGGAATTAAATGACATTAGAAAAAACAATAACATGAAATCTATTTACAAATATGCTTAAGAAATATAGAGTGAAAACGGACGGGCGCATTGAGATGTGATCACTGAATGGAAACAGGTTTTTTTTTTATTTGAAGAGTAGGAAACGACCGTGCAGGCCACCTTATATTAAATGATCAATGCAGCTCATGGACACCCTCATTTAACCTCAAACAAAACTGATTTTTGTCTGAGGTCATACATAGATGGGTTACTACTCCTGAGAACTACATGGTCGCCTCGCTGTAAGGGTACCCGGTAAACAATATTTGGTGTACAGCAGTCCAACTAATGGTAAGTGGTCACTAACGCCACCAGAAATAATTGAAGCCTTACCTGAGGTCGATCACAGGTACGTTGCTTAACCTAAGGCCTAAATAGAAGCTCGTGTAAGCCCCTCTTTTACCCGTTATACCAGTACACAGTCCCATTTAACACTTTATAGATGGTAGAACTATTCAGGAATAGGTTCGTCCAGAGAAGTACCATCGCCGCCCTCATAATTCGCCGTGAAACAATTCATGTGTTTCAGTTAGAGGATTACGGTTGCCGGGCACGTTTACAGCGAGGGGACTATCTTATTCCTCAGGAGTAGTGAAGCATCTACGTAGGACCTCAGATAGAGTTTCAGTTTTGTACGACGTTAGATGTGGGTGTACATGGGCTGAAGTAATCACTTAACATCAGGTGACCTGCACGCTCGTTTGCTACTCGTCGAATATAAAAAAAAAATGGAAGTAGAAATAGACATGGCGGAAGTCCTCCTGTGGTAACTTTGTTGGATCTACCACCTTTAATATAAGTGTAACATGTAATATGCATTATACAGAATGTTTTTGAAAGCGATATCGTTGCTCTAAGAAGGCCGGCATATTAGGATGACCAGCATATATGCATAAGAAGTTCTAACTTACTCCTCGGAGGGAGCCACGTATCAGGTAGGTAAATTTTCTATATAATTTTTGGAACTCGTTGATAGTTATCCAGGACATTCATTAACCTAGCATCAAATGGAATGCATATCCGACAGCAAGTTATTATACATAAAATCTAAAAACGCTTAAGGGTTCTCAAAACAAGCCCCCGGGTGTTGCCATTGGCGACGGCGACCATGTGCCTTTACAAATTGGATACCAATTCCAATTAAACAAGTGTAAAGAGTGATTCCCTGAATACTCTTCTGAGTGTAATTGGAAGCCAACCTTTATATTCCTAATTCATAAAGTTCCCTCGTAATAAGAACAATAAATTTCGCAAATTAAAATTAATTTATCCTCAATATTTAACTACATAATAAAATGGATTTTCCCTCATGTAGTATGTAAAACATTTTTAGGTTTCGAAACGGATATAAAATTTAATTAATTTTCTTAAATTAGATTTCGCAAAAGATTCATAATTGTGACACACAATTATGAACCGTAACACGCCACGCTCCCACAGGATGTATTCGAATCTTTCTTCATGGAAGTAAGCAGACTGACGTATGTTTGGTATGGAACCACCAATATCGATTAAGTACTTTCGAAGGCGAATTTTGTTACGATGTTTGTTTTCCTTCAGGGAAGTCATCCGGGGGGGGGTGGGGGTGACTTCCCTATTTATCGCCGCCCCTCTCATAATCCATCTCATAAGTCGTGAAGCAGTTGTTTCAGTTGCAGAGGTGCGATTGCTCGGTACACTTACCTAAGATAGGACTTCAATCCTGTTAGCGGTTAAATGTGAGTGTCCATGGCCTTGAGTGGCCACTTAACATCAGGTAGCCTGCACACTGAATTTGCTGCTCTTCTCACATAAAAGGTAAAAAATGTGACGCAATGATCCCTTACAATCAGTTGGACTACATGCCCATTTGTTAGTTCTATGGTACGAAAAAATCAATTAAAATCGGCGTATTACGATTTTCAGACATCTATATCATAAGCAGCGGTAGCTCAGTGATTATGATGCCGGCTTCTGACGCTGGGTGTCCGGGTTTAGTAGCCCGCACGCACTTCTGATTTTTCGAATATTATATGCGTATTATAAATTAATTATCACATTGTGAGGAAACCTATACTTCCGTGAGTTCTTTGAGAAGTTCTCGAAGGTTTGTGAAGTCGACCAATCCGTACATGGTCAGTGTGATGGACTATGGCCTCGGCTTGGCATAGCATGACATTGTCTTTGTGTGAGGAGACCCGTTCCCTGCAGTGGAATATTAAGGGTTGATGACGATAAGAATGTCAGAAAATGACAAAGAAAATTACGTTTCTACCAATGTAGAAGCTTTACGTTACTCCCAAAAAAAGTATTGATAGTCCAAATTCGCACGCGGGCGGAACGCGGACGGAGACGCGGCGACATGCAAGTGCTCATTTACAACTAATTACCGTTATTCATTCGTACCAGGAAAATATTATCTTCATCTACTTTATTTCCTATATTGTAGACTCTTCTGAGAGTACAATTAAAAGGAAATATATCTATTTTTTATGGAAAACCTATAGAACGGTCAATGATGAAAACAGGATGCACTGACACACGAAGCGTTCCAGTTGTGTCCTTAGTAGAAACTCAACGTGAAGATGTCTCCGTATCTAATGACTCATGTAGCATCTTTATGAATATTATGTAACATGTTATACACTGACATTGGCTGGGGGCTTTACTTTTCATATCAAGTTTGAAGGGCTTATTATTTATTTATTTTTATCACACCAACAGCTTAACAAACAAAACTTATGAACTATAACATTTTACATCTACAACTATTCTATGTATGTATGTATGTACGTGTGTGTTATTGCTTACTTTAAAAGTTTATTAATAATGAAAACAATACAGGGCGCTAACAAATACTATGTAGTTCGCAATGGACATAAAATACAAGGACATTAATTATACATAAGTAAATTGGTTAGCTTATTTTTCAGGCCAAGGCTTGTGTCATGAAAGATATCTATGTCTCTGACTGATGCACATGCTTGGTTGTATTCAGCACAAATTCTGGGTAGGGTGGAATATTTGAAAAGGTTGGTTTTACTTGAAGGGATATGAAATATTTTAGTGATAGGTTGCCGTGGGTAATGATGAGGTACATTGATGTTTGTGTTATGAAGTAATAGTTATTATTTCCAACAAGATTCAGTTTAATGGCAATTTATGCTGGTGTACACACAAAGTCGTAGTTAGGGCCTGGCCGTAGGACGCTCGCCATGGACCCATACCTCAAGGGGCTCACGCAAAGATACGGACACGTACACATAAAAAAATTTAAGGCGTTCGCAAAATGGAAAGTAGTTTATGCTTACTTACACTTGATTACGGCAGCGCCTAAAAACCCAAAAAAACGTAAATACTAAAAGTTTTGGGAGCGCAAAACTGTCTCCCTGGGCGCTTATGGCCGACGCTGTCTGTACGCACTATGTATTATACTATTTTATTTACAATTAGATCGTGTGGATGAATGTGAAAAAATACAAATAAATATTCTAGTGGACTACCAACCAGAACACCGCGAAAATAATCATCATGGTGCTACTCTAAAATAAACATGGTGACTGTGTCACGGAGTACACTAATTATTTCCCTGACGTATTCACACATTCAGAGCTTCAAATGAATCCCAACCACATTACCCACTTCCTGCTTGCAAGTGTGATAATCGTATCACTGGTTTTTTCGGTGAAATTGCGGTCATAGCACTCATGGATTGGGTTTTTTGAAAAAGCGTTGTATGACGTACACACGATACGGATATATCATGTTCTAATACGTTAGATATATAAGATAGGTTCAATTGCAGCCCAGTGATACGAATTTCGGTCTTCTGTTCTGACAGTTTAAAAATTCGAATCCAAGACCGAGGTACCCGCTTGTTTTTTTCTCGCTTAACATCTATCGCTTTCAATTACGTTCCAACAACGTAATCAACTAATTTTCAAGTAACTAGGGTAGTTAGTATATATACTAGATAGTGATTAGGGTTCGTTCCTTTGTTGTTACTACAACAAACAAAAACTTGTATCTATACTTACGTCATATTTCGTGATATTAATAAAACAGAAGACAAGTCATACCTTTTTATTTTAATCCTAACGATGGTCGCCTTGACTTGAGACACATGACCAAATTAATACTAAGAAGAGCATCATCAATTGGCCTACGTCATTTCGCAAATACGTAATTGTTTGTAAGATGACGCCGCTTATAATAAAGAATCATATCTGCCGACAATAGACATATACGGCACAATGCAGTGCTTTCCTTCATCCCCTTTACGTGCAAAATGTTACACATCTACCTATGCGTAACTGGGAGGTTATCAGGTGGACGATACCCAACCCGGAATTTTGGACAGGTACAGTACCAAATAGTTGTTATCCAGGGTATTAAGCATTACCCACCAGTACGCTAGACGTCCACCATTTTACTGTTGTCTCTGGCTCGGCGTCCACTAAGTGGGAACTCGTAAATATCAATAAACAATTTAAGTTACGTCATTGTAGTTCCATGGTGTATGGAGCAATGATAACCTAGTGATAAAGTTTCGCTCTATCACACCAGGAGTTCGGAATTCGAGTTCCAGGCACTCACTTTTGATTTTTTGAAGTTGAGAGCTATTAGAATTTAATTGCTTGTTTTAACACCTATGTAAATATCCTAACGAAACCTATATACCTGAAAGTTTTGCATACAATTTTCAAAGTCTACCAACTCGTCCACGACCAACGCCAAACGCGAATTATAGCCTAAATTTTTCCATGTTATTAGAGACTCGTGCCCATTTCCATTTTATTAGGACAGTAATGGGTCAATAACGGGCACAATGTCTTCAGTAGCAAAAGATTGGGCAACACGGATCGTGTGACCGCGTCGGACCGTGCTACGGATAGATCTACTGCCATGGGCGAGTGGTGGTGTGTTGCGAGCTTTATATGTCTAGTGACGTGCAATACTTGGCAAAGCCATCAAACAGGATCCAGCAGTGTAGTAACTAGTAGGTTACAATGGGACCATAAAACTTTACGAGGGCGACCGTCGCCAGACCGCGGGCGATTGTGACGCGCGGTCGAGAGGATGCGAAGCTGCCTTCGCATAGCAGTTTTAGTAAGTAATTTAAAATGTAAACATAAGTACATAGATGCTTTATTAAAGGTGCTAATATATTAAAATGGTTGTATTGAAAGTGATGGCGGAGTTTATTAAAGGTAGAAGGTACGTCGTGGTTGCACTCCGGAGATACCGCCACACCTATTCGTGATTTCATCAATGACCTATTAATGTCCCACTAATGTGCTGAGCACGGGTCTCCTCTCAGAATGAGAAGGATTAGGCCATAGGCCACCACTCTGGCCAAGTGCGGATTGGTAGACTTCACACATCTTCGAAAACTTTGCAAAGAACTCTCAGATGTGTAGGTTTCCTCACGATATTTTCCTTCACCGTTAAAGCAAGTGATTAATTTCTAATAAGCACATAACTTTGAAAAATTAGAGGTGCGTGCGAGGTTTGAACACCTGCCACTCAGCTTGAGAGGCCGGAATCTTAACCACTAGGCTATCACTGCTTTATTTTGTGATATACCAGTGTTAAAAGCTGTGTTCTGGTTTAAAGGCTTCGGTAAGAAAGAGAAATTTACACGAAGCGTTCCAACTTAGTTCTCAGGAATACCAATGCATTGATCTCAAATACTTGAAATCGTATTTCGTGTTACTACGGATGTTCATCGGCGACAATGACGTCTTACGATTTGATATATCTATTGTACAAAAACAAAATAAAAAAACAAACTATCAAACCTAAATTAAACATTAAAAATATCACTATTAAAAAAAAACGCATATCGTGAGTTAATAATTAAAAATATAAATACCGTGGTTATATTACCTTAAAATGTTATGAAACCAAGATAAAGTTCTTTGTGGTTTGACTATAACAACGGATTTCTGTCGGCCTCATTTTAAAATTGTTACTATAGGCCGAAGCTATATTATAGATATACATGTAAATACGTACATTCATATTCATACTTACATATATAATTGTTCGTATAGTGTTATAGCGAAATTCATAAATAACTTTTCAACGGCACCTACTTGCAATGCAGTGGTGCGTAGTGAAGTACGGCGTGCTATGTACCCATAAAATAAAATTCATAAATTGCCTCTCCATGGCGAAGTACCTCCCTCGATTTGGCCGTAGCTGACGCAGGTGCAAAATTTCTACACAACGCCGAAACCCGGCAATAACAAATGCGTTCAATTGAAAAATCGCATAACGTGTGTAATCTCCGTTGAAGCGTGCGTCGTAAAATTCGTAAATCGTTTTACTGCGCACCGGTTAATACGAGTACGCACACTTTATGGTTCGGGCTCGCGGCGACGCTAACCGCCCGATAAATTTAACTTGACGTCTTCGCCGTTCTTGTCTTAATGTCTCTGGAAACGCTCTCGATTGGAGGTGAAGTGGCGTCGCTTGAATTAACCCGTTTCTGTCTTTTCCCTATGTGTTAGAAGAGTTGCAAATAAGCGTACCGACCTGATGTTAAGTGGTCATTGCAGCCTATGTAATATCAAACAGGTCTAAAGTTCTACGATCGTGCGTAATACTTCCAAGGACTAAAATTATCGCCTTGCCTTAAGTGTACCCGAAAACCACCTCTCCAACCGAAACACAAGAATTCTTCATAACAGATTATGATGGCAGTAAATCTAAACCAACCAACGAACCAAACCTATCTACACTATTGGACAATGTGACTGTTATAATACATTTATATATTATATAATCGTCTTACTAATAATGCATTAATACTTTAAAAAACGAATTGAAATCTTTTTATTTCATTTGTTTATGTAACTACCAATTTTTTAGTAATTAATCTTTATGGTCGTATTTAAATTATTTTTCACTTTCTTCGTTTATTATTATTCATACTAACACTTCAGCTAATAAGTAATAAGTAGTACTGTGTAAAGTCTGGAGGAAATAATATGAAACCACATGCTATCCCACAGAAAATCGTAATACCAGTGCTAATTAGATTTTCTATTGCACAAACCCATGTTGCACTAATATCAAGGCAGTGATCGTATGCACAGCCGCGGACAGCCGCCGCAACATACGCGGCGTGGAGGGTTCATATGTTCGTTTATTAACTATTTTATCTTTATTATAGAAATGCCCTTGAATTCAAGGTTGTGTACAATATAAAGACATTTACTATTAAAGAGTAGAGTAAGAGTAGAGCGTAGTTCGTCTTCATGGTTTGATTACAGCGCCCGCACTGCCATTGGCAAGGTCAGCCTGTACGTACAAGCGAATTAACCAACGGCCTAGAGCACCCGAATTAGGGGAGCGGTATGGTGAGTGTATAAGATGGACGACTTAGCCACAGGATCACCACGATCGATCAAAACGCGAATGTTTATACTTATCGAAGCGCTTTTCGAGTTATTTGTCTAGGGCGCCAAGACCGCTCGGACTGAAGCTAGCTATCATTTAGAGGCGGTACTTTTTAAAACGGACGTTAAGATCAAAATATTTTGTTCAAAATCAAAGCTCTAAAACTTGCGATGTGTATAATCGACATTAACCACATCAGGTATGCCGCCTGTCTTTACTAGGTTTAAGTACAAATTAAAACGTTAAAAATACAAAATATTCAGATAGGCTGCACGGGTCGCAACCGAATATGAAACGTCTCACTAGAGCACAAAAATCACATTTGTAATCAAACAAACTATATTCATTTTTATTTCTCTTAATTATTAACAAGTTCATTTTATAGTCAGTGGGTCTAATCATGGTTTATATTGTTAATAAACCTATTTATTTTGTACAATTGTTCAACAAATCACACATTTATAATCCTCATAATTTCTAAGGAATTTTAGCATGAGTTACATGTATCATGCCTGACATGGTGCAGTGGTTACCATACCGATCTGACACCCAGAGGGTTCAAGGTTCGAATCCCCGCCAGAAAAACATCTAAATTATCAATTAATATTTCTGTTCTGGATCTGGGTGTTTGTGCACTCGTCTTGTATGTACCCGTGGCATCGACGACACAGGGAATCCTAGTGTAATGCTATGAATATAGCATTTGTTATGTTTATGGCACAATGAGCTCTGTCAAATGCTCTTCAACATCAGGTATACAGACGGACTTCGAGGTTAGGGGTAAATAAACGCAGCGAGCGACGATATATTTAGCTTAATAGCATCGCGCTGTGTGCGCTTACAGCGCCAGGTACGTATGCATCATCGTGAAGTGACTTCTCTCCACCAAACAAAGGTAATGAGATGACGCGGAGAAGAAATATAGTTACAAGGATATAAGCAATCTTGCGATAACATAACGGTACATGTTGTTTTTACAAATGATGTCCAACTGACCAAATTTAAAGTTTGTCAATGTGGGGGCCTTTCTTCGATTTCATAATTTTTGCGTGATTTTTGTTATTACGAGGGTATCCGCTGTAATTAATATTTTGTAATAATTTCAACTCCTAGTTACCTATTTAAATCGATTGTACCCAGGATGCAACTGCGTTGGTTCATCATCTTTTGCAATAACTCGGGCGCTATTAATGATATATGTTTATATATTATGGAGTTTGTTCCGCCGTTTCTTCTCCATAAACACTTAGCGATGCAGTGGTAATGTAGGTATTCACTAAAGGTGACAACTTCGCTTAGTAAGAATACTGGGAATGGGCTTCGAAGGCTACTTCTTACCACCAGTGGCCCGCCTGTCCCATCACTAGATTCAGTTGTAAAAACGCATAATATTTCCCAACCGTCAAATTCAACAGTATCATTAAACTACATACGAGATACGATTTCAGCTATTAGAGTTCAAAGCTCCGATGTGGCCGTAAACCACTTAGCGATAATCCCGGGATCTCTCAGGAGTTATTGGGACCTGTATTTATTGGACCCAAATGTAATCCCAGAACGCTCATGGCTTATTATATTTACTCGCACACCGACGAGACGCTTTTAGTCTAAGAGTTTATCGTGGCAAGAACCCATGCAATTCAATTGTTGTTTGCAGATAAAAAAGCAAGACACTATATTTTCATATAATGCAATGAGGTTCGCAGCTCGCCCGATCCAGATACAAATCGATATTCCTCCCAAGATAATCCTTCCGTAAAAAGGGGGATACGCGTGGCAGGACCTGTTTGTGAGGGCAAAACGACAAACTTTGCAGAAAGACCTGAACTTAATTACTCAATCCTTTCCTGAGATGTTTATGGAAAGGAAGGAAAGCTATTCAAGGTTGATTCAATGCTGCAAATATATGTACAAATATCATCATCAACATCATCATAATTATCATCATCATCGTCTCCTCTCAGAAAGAGAAAAATTAGGCCATAGTCCACCAAGCTGACCAAGTGTGGATTAGTAGACTTCTGCGTGAAGTCTACTGTTCCACTATACTAAGGTTTTTAACAAAGAGCAATGATTATGTAATTGTCTGAAGTCTACTAATCCGCACTTCGAGAAAACATTACAAAGAATTCTCAGATATGTACGTTCCTTCACGATGTTTTCCTTACGGTTAAAACATTTGATAATTAGTTTCTAATACGCATACAACTTTGATAAATTAGAGGTACGTGTGAGATTCGATTCCCAGACAACCAGCGTA
>DWKL01000200.1:0-21911 GCA_018249415.1 Phareas burnsi | reverse complement strand
ACCCACATCCAACCTCAAACAAAACCGAAGTTCCGTTTGAGGTTGTATATGAATGCGTCACTACTCCTGAGGACTAATATGGTCGCCTCGCTATATGTGTGCCTGGTAACCGCACCTCTCCAACCGAAACACTACATTATTACTTCACGGCGGATTATGAGGGCGGCGGTGGTACTTCCCCAGACGAACGATTGTTCTACGACCTATGTATTAAAATAGTCTCTGACTATTTACTTCAACTTGCTAGCTTGGGAGGAAAAGCTATGAAGAAACTTCCCATATGCTACCCAGCCCAACTGCATCTTCTTATCGGCTTAATGTATTTGTACCCACGATGAATCGAAAAAGGTACCCAACTTTCGTACTCAGTACCAATTTGTTATTAAATAATACCATCTTACTGCAGACCTTACTATAAGTTCACACGCAAATACAAATTTAACTCAGGCACACGAAACACATTTGAGTGTTACGCAAACATTTGTTCCCGTCGGGAAATGAACCCAAAACCATTACTTACCGTATAGGATACGTGTTTTTCCGTTACAGTAAAAAATATATTTGCCAACACTTTCCATAGTAGTGACATAATAGTGTAGTGGTATGGATTTCGACCTCACCATCAAGGGTTTCGAAATTCAATCCAAGGGACGAAAATTAGATTTTTCGAAGTTAAGCTTCTATTTGAAATTAATCATCTCTTGAATTAATAATAAAGGAAAACATCGTGAGGAAACCTATACATCTGAGAGTTCTCTATGAAGTTCGCATAGATTTATGTAGCCTATTAATTTGCATTTATCTAGCGTGTTGGACTATCTAACATTATGCTTCCGTACTTACAGCCTATAACTAGGATTCTTGTTTTGCTTGCCATAGACACATACAAAGCCAAGTACATAAGTACTCAGACCTAGCCCCAAAACGGAAAGGTATCTAAATTCATAATTCATATTCCTGCCTTACTGTAACTCCAACCTACATTCCTCTGGACCGTTGATAGGTAAACGCGGGTGGTGAATATATTTAAAAGAAAAAAATCATCAACTAACTATAGAAAACACTTCAACAATCCCTTACACTCACTACCTGCTTGCAAAACTTGGAAGAAATAAAGAATTTAGAGGGTTATGAGCGCACTTTGTAAGCTTCCACACGTACAAACGCGTTTAAACACCCCTTAAAACAGGGTTTCGCCCTTTACCACTCGTTAAAACGTTAAAACGCGATTTCCCAGTCGTTATATCAAAACTAATTGGCACTTGTTGTTTCTAGAACTGGTGGATTGGAATAAATCTTCTTTTTTATTTAAAATAATTTTGCAAGATAAGCAGCCAACTAACCGTAGAGCTCATCACAGTCGACTCTTAAATACAACCACAACACCCATTTCCACCTTTGTAGAGTATGGTAAGGAAGAGGCAATAACACGAGGCGTTCTAACTTAGTCCTCAGCAACGAATTGTCCAATACATACAGGACTCCAATTCTAATTGGGATTGATGCAAATCTCCATGGGCGATGGTGACCACTTGCCATGTTCGCTTGCTACGGTAATAAGCGTATAGATCAAATACAAAGATCAAAAACAGAAACAAGATTTTAAAACCTCGAATAGGTCAGAATGTTTAAAGATAATGGACGCTCACAAAACGTGACAACGTGACGTGGTAAAGTAGAAAAACGTCTTTTAGAAATTTAAAGTTAATTTAATACAAGGCAAAATGACACATAAAATCCAGTCCAGGTATTCCAAGCGACTGAATTCTTTATTGTCTAATGTAACTGGTCCAATTGTCTTGTCGCTGTCTCCGATGTCGTGAACGTCTTAAGAAAATTAATAGTTCGTTACTGGCGCGATGCCAAAGTGCAGATTGAAAGGATCGAAGTGACGCCATTGAAGCCAAGAAAAATAATAATGTGGGACGCGTCCAAAGAGCAAGTATCGAACGAAAATGTTTCAAGGTGGTTCAGACTTGTTCGAGTGGGGAGGAACCACCGCCACATCATTTCTTCCTTAAAGCTGAGACGAATCGTTCTGTTGGCTGCAGCCCCTTTTATGTCCCACTGCTCGACACAGGTCTCTTCGTAACTAAAAGAGTCCTAGAAAATACTCCACTGTTGCTCTAATGCAGATCGGTGGAGTAGATACGTTAGTGGCCAACCCATGCCGGATGTTTTAAAACTGGTAATAAAGCATCTGACAAGGTTTTCTAATGTTTTCTTATTATTCGTGTAACGTGCCATCCGTAACATGGAAACGTGCACGAAATTAAGCCACTAGGTTCACCCATACACTCCCGGCTGTGCGCGCTTCGGTGTGTAACAATGACAACTTGATTTCTTTGAATGAAACGTATGTATGTGTACGCTGTATTTTTTGGTCTGTGCGTGTAGGTGTCGTATAAGTAATAAAATTAGCTCTAATAATGAAAAGAAATATTTTGACAAATATAAATAGAAATTGAATTTAAGTACGTGTATGTAGTGGTGTGTTCACTGTGTGCGTAAATATCTGAGTTGTACCATCATCTCTGTTTTCATTTCGACCCCCGATGAGTAGGGTTATGTTTTCGAAGTAGGTACGTGACATAGTAATAACCTACGTTGCAGATATTTCTTTATTATGTTCTTAATGTTATGTGAAATATATCAATCCGCATTCGACTGCTACCTTACTAGACTATAGATTTAATCCTTCTCATTCCGATACGAGATACAATTTCGATTCAGATTCTGAGAGCACTGTAACGGGCCCATCAAGACAAAACAAATTAGCAGTTAATGTTTGTTATAATAAATTAAGAATTACAATAATCTGTTAATACTGACTAGTATGTATGTATGTATGTATAGTAGAATATTAAATAAAAATATATTATAGAGTGCGTCATAATTCCACTTTCTACTTCATAGCTTTTCTTTGGCGCACTCGGTTGTTGGCAAAAACCATTTATGTTGATAGATTCTAATGAGGTATGCGAATGTCTTTTAGTGACAAAGTGAGTCTCATGCTTCCTTTCTACTTTGGAATAAGAAAAATAACATTAAATAACTTACATGTTTCAGGCTTAGCGCCTCCTGCTACATAGTTTTTAGGAATTAAAATTATTTATGTTTTTTTAGAGAAAAGGTGGTAGTGGAAATAATAATCATATTCCTTTACAACAGAATAATAGGATCAGAGGTTATCCCCGGCGATCTCCGAACGATAACTCAGGATGTACTCCCAAGGCACAGACGGGAGGTTCTAAATTACAGAAGTGAAGAGCATACAATTCATCCGATGTTAAAAGGATACTATCGACTATGGACTTCTATAATCGGTTTCAAATAGGACAGGAGAGCCACTTAAATTTGATAACAATTACGTACCTGTTCGTGAGGAATAATTTGGGATGCTTCAGGAAGTAACATCACCGCTTTCATGATTCACTGTAAAGCGAGTCTAGTGTTTCGGTTGGTGAGGTGCATCTGTCGGGTACACTTACCGCGAGGCGACCATCTTAGTCCTTAGGAGTAGTAACGCATTTACGTACAACCTCAAAAATATAACTACAATCCTGGACTGCAGAGACAACAACATCAGGTAGCCTGCACAGTCGTTTGCTACTCTTCTCACAAAAAAAATTAAATTGTTTATTGCACAACTTACAATTACATTATTTGCGACCGTGTCGATTTGTAATATTGATTTGTTTACGTTTTGTCGGTTACGGGCATTTATTCACGATAGTGGTTTAGAATAAACGAATGCTTAGAGTCAATTATATTAAATATAACAATGCTATGATCTCATAATTTGGTGTCGCCATCATTTATTTTGATATAGGTAATCATTTATAGAAGATTGAATGAAAGTTTACCATGAAATATGCAAAGATATGCACAAGGCTAGGAAATAAAAAACAGAAATAACTTGTAATTATACGTATAATCACCTTACTTTAACTATTGTATATTTACAGGAGCACAAGGGCAGTGTCGGTTATTGCAGGATAGTTCAGCGGTCAGCACTTCTGTTACGTAAGTGTACATACATATCTATTCATAGTAATGTCATTTGAGCTTAATTATAATTATGATATACTGGATTAGTCGTATCATCATCCCATTATTGTTCAATTTATGGACACGGGTTTCCTCTCAAAATAAGAAAGAAGAAAGATTTTGGTCATTGTCTATCATGCTGACCAAGTTCGGAATTGTAAAACTCACAAAACATTGGGAATTTGATGGAGAAGACAAGGACATAGGTAGGTTGTAGAAGGTTTCCTCACATTGCCATGCCAAGTAAGGCAAGAGTGGGGGTTACTTGCCACAAGTATTAAGCATTGCGAGAGAGGTATCGGTGCGATCACTAGAGATCCCATAACCTCTCTGGAAGATTTCCCACTCGTGACAAAAAAAAGGTTTCCTTACAAGATTTTCCTGCACCATTAAAGTAAGTGATAATTAATTTCTAATGCTCACATAATGTCAATGATTCAGAGGTGCAAAATTAGTTGTATCGATAGAGATTTTAGAATAATACATAAATGCATACAATCAAGAAAAAAGTAATCACAATTACTTTGAGGCATAAATATTGGACCAGATTTTGAACTCTATTACGTTTCATCTCATTTAAACCTACGAGTTAGTCGTATCGTACAGTATGTACACTTACATAATAATATTAAGCGTATAAAAGTATACAAACAGATCAACAAGTAGCTAGAAAGTTAGGTAAGTTCATCTAAAATTATGTTTATTGATATAAGTGAACAAGTGACAAGCATTACGTGGTTTTATTTATATGTTAAGAAGCTGCACGGGGATAGTACTAAATTAACAGTTCGGAGATTGCGTAAGTATATACAAAAATTGCTAAATGTAACCTCGTTTGTGCTAAGTAACAGTACCAAATTAATTACTTCTTACTGAGCAAAATTTAACAACACCTGTCGTATTTAGTCTTAAATTCTATATTTTACAATTATTGTAAAGACATCACCAACAATTTGTGTTATCAATCATCAGAATCAAAATAATTGAAATAAGTGGATATTTTCTAAAATTTTATTATATATTTTTTTTATTTAGAAGAATAGCAAACGAACGTAGGCTACCTAATGTTACGTGGTCACTGCAGCCCATGAACACTCACTTTTAAACTCAAAGAGGATTGAAGTCATATCTGAGGTCGTACGTAGATGCGTCACTACTCCTGAGAACTAAAATGGTCGTCGCGGTAAGTGTACCTGACAGATGCACCTCTCCAACCGAAATGCAAGACTCGCTTTACAGTGAGTCATGAAAGCGGCGATGTTACTTCCTGAGGCATCCCAAATTATTCCTCAGGAATAGGTACGAAATTGTTATCAAACTTAAGTGGCTCTCCTGTCCCATTTAAAACCGATTACAGAAGTCCATAGGTCCATTGCTGCCTCGCTTGCAAGTGTACCCGACAACCACACCTCTCCAAGCGAAACAAAAGAATTGCTTCACGACGAATCGTGAGGCGGGCGGTAGTACCTTCCCGCTTGAACTATAGTACTACCACCTATAAAGGTAGTATATCTTTTTGACGCCGTAGCGTGTCACGGCGACCCCACCACCGCTCTTGTTTCTACTTCATACAAAGTGTAACGTTACTGTAATCCCACCGATTTGAAGAGTTCACTTTTTCAAGGCGTTCCATTTTAGTCCTCAGGAGTAGCAACGCGTGTGTAGTTTGGGAATACTCCTGTTCTTTGTGGAGTTGGTTACAGGTATAATTGGGCGGCAGGGCTCGTTTCCTCAAATTAAAAACAAAAACATTAACATGGAAACTAATTCAAACCCGAACTTGCATTGTAAATATTGCAAACATTATACATTCACACTAACTAGTTCAAGTGAAATTATTAGACTAATCATTAAGTAGTCATTGAGTAGGTTGGCCTTATTAAATTTATGTACCGAGTTACTTCCAATATACCAAAGTGATAAACAAATGCTCACTATCCATCGCCAGTAATGAAGAGATAAACCTAATTCTACTTCATTTAAACGACTGTACACTGAATCCAACCTTCCTTGATACTTGACACCAAACACCAGATAACGGCGAAACTGTCCGAAATCATGAAGTTGCAGCGTATCTGCTATTACTCGAGATATGTAGTGTAGGACTGTATATCTGACAGGTGATAGAACTATGGTTCGTCCGTTCGTCGTGAAGCACTTTTTGTTTCGGTTGGAAAGATGCGATTGCTGGGGCATTTACAGCGAGGCGACTATCTTAATCCTCAGGAGTAGTAACGTATCTATGCACGATTTCAGATAGGACTTCGGTTCTGTTTGAGGTTAGATATGGGTGTCCATTGGTTGCATAGATCATTTAAAATCAGGTGGCCTGCATGCTCGTTTGCTACTTTTTAAACATAAAAAAAAATATTCGCGGCAATCTTCCACTATGTTATCATTACAGTTTGCAAGCACTTGCATCATCTCCGTATGCAACCCGTTCGAATACCGATATGCCGCAGCCGTGACGATAACTTGCGCGAGCGACAAGCCAGCGCGTTTTATTCCGATCGACTAGTCGCGGCTCTACGTAACCGTAGAGTAGGTAACAATCTGTAAAAATCGCCGCGACATGAGTTATTTTCATGCAAATCTTTAAATATTGTTGTTTTGTACGAAAAAAATAAGACTTAAAAGGTTTAGAAGAATATGTTTAGTTGGAGGTGTAGTTGCTGTGTGTGAAAGATCTTTGGTATATTAGGGTTAACCCTGTATATAATATAATTATATGTTTAATGATCGTTGATGACTACTTTACTTTTAACATTACGATACAAATTTTACACTGTTCGTCAGATATGGTTTGGTACCGTTAAGTATAGGTATGTAATTATAATAATTAGGTGTGAACTATTGTAACACTACGGTTCAACGTGTTTTTTTTTAATTATTAAGTCTATGGTGGATTGGTTTAAAATAATCATCTATCTACATCCGGGATTTAAGAGACGCTCTATTCATTTCCTATTATGTTATTTGGCACAAATTATTTTTATGTAGACTATAGTACATCTAAATCGTAGTTGTGTATACACAGTGATGCTAAGGAGCTAGAGCCTGTTAAGGTCATTGAACTCCAGTGTCATAGTGTGCGGCCGACTTTAAGTTTAACTTGTCCTTTCGAACAATACCTAGGTAAGTATTAGTACGTTAAAAATTCATTTACCATACGACTTTATCTCACAATCTTAAAATATTTATTATCTAGACGTACATTTAAAATATTTTAGGCAGATTCACAACAGTAATTTATCTGCCAGAATAGTTTTACTTTAATAATAAATTAGACCTATCAATATTTATACAGACGCTTATTACTAGGTACGAGTATCAAAAAAATATTTTTGTTACATAATATATTATAATTTTGTTATATTTTTTTATCGTTGTGGTCGTCTACCACCTAGGTATAGATTGTCCAAATAGGCCTCGATTTCAAATCACGTACAAAACACATAGAAATAGTTATTCACAAAAGATTGTTTGTAAAAGGAAAATCTAAATAATAGTTTAATTATCTAGTTAACAACTTTATATTATTCTATTTGCTTGCAGCAGTCTTTATTGTCTTCGTATTTATACATGTATTGTAAAATCTCTTCTCTCCTGTTCCTGGCGCTGTTGATACCTGGAAAATTATTTATTGAATTTAACGCCATCTAGTATTTAGAACAGAAAGCCAAGCGAAGTATTCAGCGCCACCCAGCACAAGATATCAAAAACTTAATGCAATGTATGGTCTGATTTACAAATCAAAGAAGTTACTTTAATATTTTGTAGATGTCTCTACTATTAACAAAACGGAAAGATACAAGGCGTTCCATTATAGTCTTCGAGGGTAGCAACGCATTTGTGCAATATTTAGGGTCCTACTACTAGGGTCCTACACATCAACACGACATTTCGAGTCATGTTATTCAATTTCCGGTCGATTACAGGCATCCATGGGTAGCAGTGACCATTTACCATTTGGTAGATTGAATGCTCGTTTGTTACTTGTACTTGTACTTGTAAATGTAATATTTTTATATGTAGCATTATAAAAATATTACATTTATTGTACTCCTACAGAATATAAGTTACTACCATACTAAATCTAAAAATATTTTCTTTTTTATGTAACAAACACCTTAAAAGAAGTAAGTAGCATGTAGGTATGTAATCCATTTAATTTTAATTTATCACTCCCTGAACACACATCATCATGTCCTAATTAGACGGGTACACAATTTGGATTTTGGCTTTTTTATGGGAAAAGAGTAGCAAACGAGCGTGCATGCCACCTAGAGGTAAGTGATCACTGCAGCCCATGAACACCCACATCGAAACCCAAACAAAACTGAAGTTCTATCTGAAGTCATACGTAGATGTGTCACTACTCCTGAGGACTAAGATGGTCTCCTCGCTGTAAGTGTTCGCGACAAGCACATAGCTCCAACAGAATCACAAGAATCGCTTCACGGCGTGGATTATGAAGGATTATGATTATTAACAGTCTCATATTTTGCTGGAAATTGACTTTGCCCTTTTATCTCACAAGTCAATATATAAAGTAATGGTCATTTATGGTTGAGATAGAATCAATGCAAATATATTACGGTTAAAAATTTATGTATATTCTTGCATGAAATGACGCCATCAGCGCGAGGTGACAACTTAAATCGACCGGGTTGTAAGCTAATGTTTGTGGGTACGGGTATGCGGTGTGCGGTGTGGGGTGTGCGGTCTCACCGGGCGCCGAGCGGCGCGTGGCGGCGCGCGCGGCGCCGCTTGTCGTGTGGCCGCTCGGCGCGCGCCGACCGCGAGCGCGCGTCGCCCGCCGACTCCGCGCTCGAGTCCGTCACCGCGCGGAACACCTCGTCTGGCAAACATGAGAATGGCTCGTTTCAATTATCGCTTTATTATTTTTTACTTTTGCGTCTAATGATAAGCTATAAAATCAAACGCAATTTTTTAAATAAGTCTATGGGGACACTTACAAATTCGGTCGACACGCGAGCTCACTCTCACTTTCTTATGTCATCCTTTATTTATAAAAATTACGAAAGCTATACTAGGTACTAGTAGTATAAAAGTTAGATTTCATTTTTTATACAAGTGTGGTGCAATTAAAAAGTTTGGGAACCTCTGGTTTTGGCCAATCAATTAAAACACTCAAGATCTAAGCCAATAAAACCAATAAGATCGAATAAATCTAGTGGTGTTATAATATAACATCGCCACAGCCATTTTTGCTTTAAAGCAGCATTTTTGTCTTAAACGCTGCTGTTTTCTGATTTGAAATATTTGCAGTGTTTCTACTTAGACCTGAGGAGTAACAACACATGGCCGATCTTAGGGAGGGTTTCAAACCTACTTGGAGATGACACCATATGTCCATGAACAGCAGTGGCCACCAGTACCATTTGGACTGCATGCTCGTTTGCCACCTCTTTCTTGTAAAAAAATACCTTTAGCTGGAGCTATCGGCATCCTGTAGGACACACTGGAGTTGCACTCGGCGCACGGCGACCCGCTCGAGTCCGAGTCAGACTCAGTCCGGCGGACCATCAGCGTCATTGCTCGCGACAGTGTGTACTCGTCTGAAAACAGAACCGTCATTAACCTTACTGTGATGGGCACGGGGCTTCTCTTAGACTGAGGTTTTAGGTTACAATCCATCACGCAGGTCGTGCATTGGTTGGTGGATTGCCCACATCATTACGGCGCAAATAGACTTGTTATCGATATCAACATCCGTAAAAAAATATTCACATATCACACCTGTTTATTTCAAATAATTGACTATAGCCCCGCATTTGGATAATATTAATTATATGTCGCGATTGCCGTGGACACATACAAAGAGAAGTATACTCCAGACCCAGAATAGAAATCTAAATTAGATTTATATTCATTATTATAGATTGATGATTTTGGGATCTTATGTATGTCTGACATATGTCTGATATGGTATGGTATGGTAAGATACGGTAGTTATGGTAATGGTGGTATAAATATTATGACTGCGTCGCGGGAAATATGTTGATAATAATTAATAATTAATAATAAATAATGCTTTCTACATTCATAATCTCATATGAAGATTCCCTGTATCATTGATGCTATGGACATATACAAACACCCAGAAACACAACAGAAATGTAGATTATTGATTCAGATATTTACCTGGCCAGGAATTCAACCTAGGATCTGCGTGTAAGGCGGGCAAGGTTTGTGTTGTGCCATCTGCCACAATAATGTCGATATATATTTATACAGATCAACATAATTATGGCATACATTATGACATACTGATACATGTCTTTATGATATATCCGATACATGGGATTATGACGTACCCGAATCAGCAGGTGACCGGTGCGTGTGCGTGTGCGGCGGCGCGGCACTGAGCGGCGCGGGCTCGGCGCGCCCGAACGTGCGCAGCGTGCCGCCCGCGCTGGCCGCGCCGTCGCTCGCGCCGCCCGCCATGCTGAACGTCGCGTACGGACTGATCTCGTACATTTCTGCGGACATCCACACATCGAATGGGTGTTCTCTTGGAAATCTAGCAATTCCTACATATTTGACTCGCTGGACAAACGCGTACAGAAAACGTCACATCACATGTAACACATCACAAATCATATATCACAAATCACACATCACACTTCACATCACATCACAGATCACATCACGTTACAATCACAACGGAATAGGTTCGAGTTCGAAGGCATCATCACCGCATCAATTTCTGTTTTACCACATCTGTTTTAAACGCTGACGTGTTCTGCTTAGAACCGATTAATCAGAGAAGCGAAGCTGGAACAACTCACGTGTTCCACCTTCGTCCTCGGGTATAGTAATGCACCTGTGGTCGATCTCAAGTAGGTCATCAATATTATTTGGGTTGATTACATATGTCCTCGTGCGACGGTGACCACTTATCAAGTAGATTGCATACTCGTTTGCGACTTAAATGTTATAAAAAAAAAGACCAATCTACCTATATAACGTGCACAAATTATCCAATTTTAAGATTTTACATTTAATTTAAGTTACATTTTTAATCAATTTGAAATTATGACGAATAAAATATAACTCGTTTAGCTAGACTTCCAAATATAGTCTCTTCTAGAAAAAACATTATTAAAACAAGCAAGATGATCAACAGGAAATTGAAAAAAATTAGGGCATTGTATTAAGTTTTTAGAAAACATAAAATAGAGACTGTTGGTGGATACCTTGCTGTTCCTTTTTATTGGGATGCTTAATAGGCGACGAGGTGTACACTTGCTGGCAGTTTCTGCGGTTGTCCCGTTTCTCTACTGATTTGTCCTCTTCCGACACACCGCTCTGTTCGTAGCCTTTTCTAAAGCAGGACGCCGTTGAACTAAAACAGGTAAAGGTCATGGGTATTTTTAGTATTATTATAAAAGCATTATTGCACGACATTTTTATAGTAAAATATACGATCTTATATCGTGATGGTTAATTCAACCTTCCATGTTATCTAATATTCGTAATAATATAACCAGAATTATATATCGCATCACAAGTTCGTACTTAAGAAACCTGATATATGTAGTTATGTCTTTAGCCATTATGTCTTCCTTTTACAAGAATCCCTCACCTCATATTTGTTATAACACATATTCGTTAAGTTTAAAGTTTGCAATCAAAAAATTATTAAATCTGAAGATGCGCTGTGTCCTTTTGTTTTAAGTATAGTTCTATAATGGTATCACAATTTTAGTAAATCAATTGATAGCCAGTTGTGCTACTTGCTTAAAGTTGTACAATTCATCGATTTCGGTTCGTCGTTCCGCAATTCATCATTCGTCGTCTTATCGACGACTAATGATGACTACGACTGTATGCCAACCGTGGATGGATATCTTCTCACTCACTTCCTCTTATAAGCCAGTCCGGCGAGCAGCAGCAGCGCAGTGAGCAGCGCCGCGGCGGCCGCCAGCAGCGCCGCGCCCCCGCCCCCCGCCGCCGCGCCCTCGCCGCCCGCTGGGAACTGCGCCGGGGCCGGAATGCGCTCTGTCATAAGAGTCATCATCATCAACAATTTATTACTGTTACATTGCTGGGCACGGGTCTCCTGGGTGGAATTAGGATTAGGTCTACGACGCTAGCCAAATGCCAATTGATAATAGCAATAATTGTTAGTGTTTTTATTGATATTTTTTTACTGACTTCACGCATCCTTTACAATTTTACAGAGATTTAAATCCCAGGAGAGACCGAAGTCTTACCACTAGGTTATCACGACCCCTAATGCGAAAAAAAAACTAATACATGATATGCTACTCTTTAAAGTTGCAATGAGATATAAGTTTATAAAAATATGTGACATTTTGAAGGTAAAATGAATCCTATGCCGTAGATAAACTCTAAAACTGTATTATTAACCAAACGCAAATATTATCAAGGAAGAAAAATGTTAAATAATTGAGATAAAACCCTTAAAATTCTGCAGTTAAAGGCTACATGTAAAATGTTATCTTAGATATATTATAACTGAAAGTAATTCTCACATAAACTATGTTACAAAGTATTGGAATCTCACCGCCATCTTCGGTCAACGTTGAAAAGTAATACGTTCCGGTCGAAGTTCCAGCGGTGCTAGTAGCAACCACACGCAGGTGGTACCACGTAGCCGCGACCAATCCGCAGAGTGCCATCGGGTGTGGGTTCAGATCTACGGTCTCCGATCTCCAGGAGCTCTCCTCGAATGCTCGCACGGAGACCACGAACTGACTGAGTGGACACCCGTTGCTGTCCCACGTGAGCAGGTTCAGCCGGATGCAGCTGCTGTTGGTCGTGATTAGATGCTTCTCTGACGCTGGTTTTGAAGCTGTTTAGTAAAGTTAGTGTTAATCAGTTGTTACGAAACTGTGATAGCTTAATAGTATGAATTTCGGTCTCCACATTAGGGGTCTGGATACGAATTTTAATCCGAAGCACCCATCTCTGATATTTCGGAGCCATAAAGATATTCAATATCATTAGCTTTGTGGGTTGAAAACACTGGCATACCTTAGCAAGTGTAGTGAACTTCATCTTTAGTTTGTCTCATTCAAAAAAAGATATCCTATAAACATTCACATGCATAGATGCTTTTTTAATATCTTTTCTATTCTTTTAATGGTAGGCGGTTTGGAATTCGTATAAATGATTTATATTGTATTATATTGACTCACGTCCCCCGCTCGTGGACGCAGCCAACACGTCGCTGGGTGGCGACGCGCCCGCGCGGTTGACGGCCGTCAGCCGCAGCTTGTACGCCGCGCCGCACACCAGTCGCCGTACGGCGTGCGCGCGCGCCGCGCCAGCCAGCCACGTCGACTGCCAGGGGCCGTCCACACGCGCGTGCTCTAGGATGTAACCTGGGAAAATTTATTTGGTTTAATGAACTGTATATTGCTGATATTTTATAGAGTAAAGTTACTACAGAAGCTTATACAACAATAATCAACGCTATAATCTACCTGAATCAACACTTAAGGCGATATCCCTGAAATGGAAGTGTGTACGCCTTATGTATTTTGCGTTACCACATTCTTTATATCATAAGTGGTTGCGTAACGCACTCCAGCTTTTGTTTTTTATTATATTTAATATATATGATAAGTATTTCCTAACCAAAATTGCTTTGTGTTCTTGCCAATCCGATAGAAAGTAGCTTGATGCGCTACAAAATAGTTTTGGTTTGGTTGTCAGATTAATCTTTTTGAGATCCACGATACTAAGTTAATGTTTTGTTTGTCTCAATGTCGTAATTAAACACTTGTTACTTTGGGCATCAGAGGAATCCCAAGCGAGCATGAGCGCGGCGGGCGCGGTCGCAGCAAGCCGCAGGTGCGGGCGCGCGGGCCGGCGCAGCGCGCGCAGCTGCCACGCGCCGCGGTCCTCGCCCCACGGGTTGCGCGCCACGCACGTGAAATTATCCGCGAGACTTGCTTCCAGCTCTGTGTGAAGGATTCAATTATTAATAACATTAAGGAAATGAAGCATATTCTTTCACATTTTCATATGCCTTATACACTCATAGTCACTCAACGTAATTTGTTGAAAGCTTATTATTTATGCGACAGAATTTATAACAAGGAAACCCGAAAACAAAGCTAGCTTAACCAAATAACTCTTAAAATTAGTTGCCTGAAGCAGAAATGGGCTGGGCATGCCGTTCGGATGCACTATAATTGTTAGGGAAGAAAGGTTCTTCAGTAACGACCACAGCTAGGCTAAAGGAGCATGGATCGCCCTCCGACTAGATGGGACGATGACTTGAAAAACTCTGTGGAAGCTGTCGGATTCAGAAGGCTCAGGACCGGTTGCAATGGAACCGATTAAGGAAGGCCTATATCCAGCAATGCGCCTCAAAAATCTGACGGATGAATGGCAGGGTGGAAGTATTATGAGACTTTCCAACTGAATACCGAAGGACTTTAGGTAGGATAAATATTCTATTTGGAGTCGGTGGCAATAGTTCTTGAACGACAATAAGTACTTTAAGGCTCTTTAACCAGAACACGGCCGGACATACACTAACTACTACAGCGCAAAAAAAAATAGATGCGCCGGCGTTTGTGTTTTATAGAAACTTACTGGGTATAATTAACCGATGCCCCTCCACGCGCAGCCTGGAGTCCGTGGCGGCGACGGGCGCATGGCGGCGGCTCCACGCCACCAGCGGTGCGGGCGCACCCGCCGCGCCGCACTGTATGGACACTCGGCTGCCTTCCGCTGCTAGGATCCGACGTGGAAAAGACCACAGCTTTGCACCAGCTAGAAAGAATGGTCAGTGTCAACGTCAAAGTAAACGATGATCAATTTTTAATACCTAAACAAGTGGCGCAAACTGGTATACCATTCATTCGAATCCATATGTTCAATGTGGGAAGACGAAGTTTGTGTACATGTATAATCTGGTACCTCAAACAACGTAGATCCACTGCTATTTCTGCCTCATTACTTTGGTGTAACGAGAGTGGTTTCAAGAGTGGTGAGACAAATGTTAATACAAGGCATTCTAACCTAGACCCCAGAGGTAGTAACGTATCGGTAATCGACCCCAAGTAGAATTCCTGACCTATTTCGGGTCTATTAAAAATGTTCATGGGCAGCAAATACCATTTAACTTCAGGTGGGACGCATACTCCTTTGAAAAAACTATTTAAACAGAAAGTATTTAAACAAAACTATCATCAAAGTTAGAATCTTTAAAATGTGAAAATACCTCTAGAGCTAGGTTTTTTAGCAACGATCAAGCTCATCTCGCCTTCACCCGCAGCCGTGGCCGCCGTCACCCAGAACTCGTACATCTGGTGCTCCTGCAACCCTCGGATCTCCACGTGGTACTCCTCCTCATCGGTTGTGTGGAGAATCATCATGTGCGAATGTTGACCTGTCCTGAATAGTAAACAAGAAAATTACTTATTTTGGTAACAATTACTTATTTCGTGATGTAATTACTCAAATACCCCAGTATCAGTGTCTGCAGGAAAAGCTACACCTAACGATAAGGCTGAGGGGCCACCTGAAGGAAAGTGGTCACCGTCGCCTATGGACATTTGCAACATTAGATTCGTCGTCAATGCATCGCCGCCTTTGAATGAGAGGTCTTTTTTCACCTTTCCTTAAAAACTACGTCATAGCGCACGGAGAATACTTCGGGAGGAAATTCGTTCCACATCTTGCACGTACGCGATAAAAAGGAACGCGCAAACCGAACCATGGAGGACCCCCACGGGTCCAGTTGATGTGGATGCAACCTCATCCTTCGGCGGGTAGTACGTATAATTAACTCAATTATCCATTTATTAATGTTAGTAATGGGGAGATAATTATTGTTAGTTTTTGTGAGATATTAGGTAGACTTCAAATTCTATGCGCTTAAAATTAATAAATAGATACTTAGATTATATATACGACGAAGTTACAGTTAACCGTCTATGTTTTGCATCTGTATGATTAGGATAAGAGCAGTGATGTCTGACGGAGCGTAGAAATCATATTTTTAAAAGATAACCTTTGTGGTCGGTTGTAGACTGTGTAATGCCTTATCTTGCCATTCTTCAAGGCAGGAGCGAGCCAACTCACGACGACAGAGTCTTCTGAATTCGCCAACGCTTTTATATCCAGAGGAGGTCCTGGAACTAAGAAAAGGATAAAATAATTAGTGTTCTATAGATATTGTTTTTAAAAATTTATCTCAATTATACACGTTCTATTACCGCACGTATGATATCGTAATATACTCTAAATGCACATCATTTCTCTAGTAACCATAACGACAATAAACGGTAGGAAGTAGTATAATAAGGCAATGTACCTCTAGTTGTAAGTAAAAAAGTTGCAATTTGTGGTGCACGCACTGGAGGACTTGGATAGGACTCTAAGTCTCATTGGCGTTGGATTACCAACGTTTTTGTTGGAAAACAGATGTTTATCATCAGGTGGACATCACCTGTTAGTTTATTATTTCTATGTTATAAACACCATCATCGAGGGTGGCGCAGTGCGCGTGCGCGTGCGGGCCGGCGCCGGCGGCGGTGCGCGCGGACACGCGCAGCGAGTAGTTGCCGGCGCGCAGCCCCGCCACCAGCGCCTCCGCGCCGCCCGCGCGCCGGCGCTCCCACACGCCCTCGCCCTCCGATACGCCCGCGCCTTCCGTCCCTTCAACTGCCTGTAATGCAAATATTTTTTTTAGCATATAAATAGCGACAAGCATGCAGTTTACCTGATTGTAAGTGGTCACTGGTCCATGGACTTCCGCAATCAACTACAAATAAAATTGAAGTGGAAGAAAAGTCCTACAAGTTGAAGTGGCCACCGATGCATAGATACCTCTAAGAATGCCTCGTGGTTGTAGTATAAGTACTACAGGATGGGTCTCGCTTCGACTCCGGAGGACTTGTTCCTTCCTTATCACAGCAGTGATACCGATCACACCAAGAGTGTGTAAAGAGAGGTACTGGCAGGCGTTCCCACTTGGTCCTCAAGAGTAGTAATGTGTCTGCGGCTGACTTCAAGTAGGACTTTCCTAATTGAGGTTGATCACTGATGTCCAAGAGCGCAAGTGACCACTTACGATCAGGTAGACTGCATGCTCGTTTGCAACTTAGATTATTTAAAAAAAACTTAAAAATCCCACAAATCATTTACCTGATAACTTATTTCGTAGCCAAGCAGGAGGCCGCCTCTCGTTGTCGGCGGCGGCGGCTCCCACCACACGCGGAGCGACTGCGCCGACAGCGGCTCGCAGCGGACGTGCTGTGGGGCTGCTTCGGGGACTGGGAAAGATTAGAATACATCACATATCAACGAAAGTAGGTCGTGTTACTTTATTTAGTGAAGTTTTACAAAGTTTCTCGATAATTTCCAAGCAAATTCAACATCCATCAGCGTGACTCACACGCATTGTTCTAAGACTCTAGTGTGGCTTCGATAACAAAATCATTAATAAGTTAACTTGGGTTGTTCTGTAAGAGAGCAAGTAATCGATTTTTATATCGTTAGAAAGCATATCAATACACTCGTTCAAGAGAAACATTAACGGTAATATTACGGTAGGTTCTATAAAATTTCTGCATCTTTGATTACAAAAGGTAAAATGAGTTAAAAGTTAAATAATTAAGTTCTGAATGCGCTATTTATCTTTATCAGACTTAAATCTCGAACGAAAACTGGATATCCATCGAATTACCGTCTTCGAGGGTGGTAGTAGCAAGGGGCGTCGAAGCCGGTCCCGCGCCCACCGCGTTGACGGCTCGCACCCGAATCTCGTACCGGGCGTGAGCGCGCAGCGCGGAGAGGCGCGCGCGCGCCGCCGCCCAGCCAGGCACCGTCAGCGCGCGCGACACGTTCTCCCCGCGCCACCACACCGCGTAGCCCACCAGCTCGCCGTTCCAGGACTCTTGCGGGGGGGACTGGAATTGATGATTTGTAGCATAGAAGTATGTAGCATTTTAAGGTACGCTCTACTGCTATGGTGAAATTCTGCACAAATATCCAGAGTATTTCGTACTAAAAAAATGTATTCCGGCTATATATAACAAGATGCCGTACGTATCTTGTCGGTCACTATTTATCAAATTACAAATATTGAAAGCCCTTTCTGTAAGAAAAGAAATACATATGTATTTTTGTCAAACTGCCCAGCGAGTATTTCCGAAAAATACATCATGAGATTGGTATTAGAAAATACATCTTGCACTTCCCTGCTCCGACAGAACGCTTATAGTATATGCATTAAAATATTTAATAAATTACCTAAACACATTATAGTACTACCAAATATCCAGATATATTTGAATATTCAAAACAAAACTTGTAATGCGTACTTTCCACCGTTTGCGCAGTTGGTGTCGCAATATAATAAAAGTTTAAAATATAATAAATAATAAAAAAGTTTTGTATACTAGATTTAAAGAAAAAATAAGTATTTACCTGCCATTTGACAAGTAACTCTCCTGGCGCGTCCGCTTGAACTTCAACATTTCGTGGCGGCTCCGATGGAACTGGAAAATATCAAATGTTTTTGGAAAAGGGCAAAAATATTAAAAATGCCATAGCTGTAACGCAAATATTAATGTACCTTCTTCTAACGTCTGTACGATAACCGATTCAGAATATTCGCTGTCTCCGATATCGTTGACGGCCGCCAGCCGCAACGCATACGCAGTTGCTGGTCGCAAGCCGTCGACTCGATACTCGAGCACTTCTTCAGATTCCGGTTCCAAGGATTCTTGCCTATTATTAATAAAGGAAAAATAATTTATTAAATGGAAATAAAAAAAAAAACAACTAAATTAATATCGTTGTTACAACCCATTTATGCTTAATCTCCAATGGGTTCTGTGCACTGGGTGCAAATAAAATCCTTATTCGCGGTAGGTTTAGAACAGATTGTTCTTAGCAGTATTTACCGAATCCCTTCACCATACCTATCTATCTATATAAGTAAAAGCCGTTAGAAGTCCACTGCTGGACAAACGCTTTTCATAAGAAGGGAGATTATTGAACACATATTAGTGATTGCATTCGATTATTAACTTACAAGAAAATGCCGTCTGGGGCCTGATTCTTTTAGTCGCCTTTTCAAGTTAGATCTAGATAGATTAGGTGGCAAGTGCAGATTGGTAGGTTAAGTGGTCACTGCATCCTATGGATATCCAAATCTAACCTCAAATAGGACTGAAGTCCTGTCTGAGATCGTACGTAGATGATTTACTCCTGAGGAATAAGACAGTCACTACGCTTGTATAAGTGAATCCAACAACCACACCTCTTTAACCAAAACACAAAAGTTGCTTCACGGTGAATTATTAGGATTGTGTTGTTAGTTCTCCGCCTAAATAGTTCTATTATATTTTGAAAAATTCATAGAGCGCTTGAACCCCGAACCTCCATGGTGAGATGTCGGAATATTTCCATTAGGATATCGCTGACTGATTAGTACCTATGAGTAATCAAGTCCGGCAGCAGCTCTCTGGTGGGCGCATCGGTCCAGTCCGCGGTGCGTTGCGTGTCGCCCACCACGCGGTACTGCAGGCGGTAGGCGCGGAGGCGCGCGTTGCCGTCGTACCCGCGACGCCACGCCAGCTGCGCCGCGCGCCCCTCGCGACGCCGCACGACCAGGCCGCGAGGGGCTTCGGGGAACTCTGGAGATGAAGACGAATATATTTACTGTGTCTGGAAACGTGATGCAGTTGGGTACGAGTCACTCCCCGCATGTCCCAATAATGTAATACATAAAAAATATTTGAAAATCATCGATTTGTCTGATAGTTTAAAAAAAAAGGTATGGACAATAATTGCTTTGACAACATAAAGCTATATTTAAAGTTGAAGCAAAAGTGTTTGTTGATTGATCGCCACAAACCTTGAACAGCCAAATATATCAGCAGTTCATCTCGTCCATAGGAGTTTTCAGCGCGGCAGCGATACACCCCGGAGTCTCGGCGCTGGGCGTGGGCTATGGTCAGAGTCGAACTTGCTCCACTGTCTGAACGCTTTTCCGACACTGATACCCTGTAATTGTTTTGTATGTATTGGATCTAGATAAGTTCCTCTAAATATTCGTGGTGTAACTCAAATGAAATATGTATCCTAGTCGAAGTTTATCCAAGATATACTGTTGTCCATGAGGACTAAATTAACATGTCTCATCTACACCTGAATACATCAGCATAAGTTTCATAGTGGTACCTATGAGGCTTTTTGCTATGTATATATGACGGGTTCGATAAATCTTACCTGTATGTCGTCAAGTCAAGTCTTTGCATGTTATGTGTCCAGTGTAGCTGAATCGGTGGATCGCCTCGCGCTTCGCACAGCAGTGAGGCTGAGGAGGTGCGTCGCACTGACATATTCCGAGATGAAAACTCGAAGTGCGCTGGTTCTGCCCAAATAACAATCACGTTATCTACGTTTCTATATTTTGAGTCCAGTAACATAGCATTGGAACACTGGTAGTATGTAGCGATCACTCTGCCTGTGGGTCACTGCTTATTAGCAAAATTAGAATGGTCACTTATACTTCGCCACTTTTGAAGAACTTTTTCCGTATATATTATGAAAATCGACATTTCGAAGCGTTCCCAGGTGAACCTTTATTTCAGAAGGAACTTTCATTTATAGGGTGCAATGCATAAACTAGCGAGGCGGACCCCTACAAGTCTCACTAGAAAAACTATGTGTATATTGACAACTAATTTTTTCTAAATGGTCTTTTCATTTTTCCTCTTAATGATTACAACTTTTTCATTAAATATCTAAAATGCAAAAACTACAAAACCAATTGGAATGGCACTGACAACATCAATATTATCGCATGTTATTTTGGTCTTCGTAGAATCCTTTGATATCCAAATTCTCTATTATATATATTATCTTCTCATTTTGGATTTTCTATAAACTGTAGCTTAGAAAGATCGTGTCGTGTATCGCTTACCATTAACAGAAACAGTGATGACCTTAGACAGTCCCCGACCAACACCGTTGTCCGCCCGACACATGTACTTGCCCTCGTGCGCGCGCTCCGCCGCCGGCGCCGTCAGCGATCCGTTGCCGAGCACCGTTAGTGGGACTTCGAGACGGGAGAGAGGTCTGAACTCTGTTGTGCTTGAACCTAAAAAAATGGACAGAAAAATATTAAAGTGCTATTTAAGTTACGTCAAAGTTGTTCCCTAGATAGGCAGGCATCTGGCTCATTATGTGTTAATGCCAATGTCATCCGTGACAGGAAATCACAGTATGGGAGGTACGAGTCAGAATAAAACGTAAAAATGACAATGATATATTGGCTTGGAGTTAATTTTCGAAATTTTATTCAAAAACCTTTATGCATCAATAACAAACCTGAAACCGCCTGAGATCATAAAGTTTAACACTTGTTTTGACGTAAAATACCTACTATAACTACTTATAAATCACACCTAGTGATCATACCATTTCATTTCTGAAAATATCATGTTAACTTTGAAAAAATTCTTACTTTGTCCTTTTAGCCAGGTTATTCTTGGTTCCGGATACCCTTTAGTCACACAGTGCGCCAGAATCTGAGTTCCAAGTAAGGCTGATACATCTTGTGGCTCGTAGACCCAGGTAGGCGCCACTGGAATGTCAATCGAATGCTATGGAAATATCTTAAACATCGACGACGCTTATGACACAATGGTCATCATACTAGACAGCCATTCAAACGGTCCTGGGTCCCATTTCCAATTATTTGGTAAAACCAAATTTTACCAACATTACTTACATTTATGTTCAAGATATGGATATTCGGTAACTTGTTTTTGATGGTTTTTCTAAAGTAGGCGATTTGTTATGGAAATAGAGAAGTGGAACTCCAGCTTTACTTC
>DWKL01000199.1:0-21923 GCA_018249415.1 Phareas burnsi | reverse complement strand
AATTATTTATTTACATAATTCACACTGCATACTTAGAGATCTTATTAGCAATATATTTGGTTGTAATTTTTCAGTGTGGAAGTGGTTATTTACGACAGCGATTTAAGGAATATATTATAATGTCATAAGTTCGGAAGATAGAGGGCAAGTGACATATGCCTTAGCTAGCGCACGCACAGCGACGAGTGTCTGTCTATTTTTATATTGCTCTGTGGAGCAGGTAGACGCCAACGCCGATCCATTATGTACGGTCGCCAACACGTCGTCAAACCGGGTTGTTCTTGACTCACGAGAAAACCTTTAAAATCAACTTAATTTGGTCACGAACATACACCTAAAATGTTTATTTATATCTTTCGTGTTATGTTATTTGTATACTTATATATTTCTATACCTAAACATAAATATTATGTTATAATAGCTCGCGTGTCATAACAGTCACACTAATAGTTTGACATAGGAATCCAAGTTCTACCCCGTCCGAGCAGACAACCCAGTGTCCGTGTATGATTTCAAAATTACTTCCAATTTCCAAGCTCGTGTGCTTATATTCATTGTACCATAGATAATAACAAAGCTTTTTGTCTGTTCGTATTTATCTTGTAAAACTGAATCGATTTAGGCAAGATCTACACGAAATATAGAATATTATACAAGGAATGATAGGCTTCATATGATACCAATAATATTTAGTTTTCCTTTGTAACCATTTCAAAACATTACATATGGCTGCACACAGGCACATTCCAGCAATTCAAACTAAAATTAATTCTTGTACAAATAAAAAAAAACTCGCTACATTTCGTCCTCCCACGATCTTCTGTATTTGTGAGCGCGTTAACACTTCATTCCTCCACTTGACTATAAACTAAAATCTTAACCTCTATAAACCTAACTATCGCTTAATCTCCATTTCAACTGCACTATCCACGTAGGCATCACAGCACCATCATGGTCCATTACATAGCATGCACTGTTTTGTTTCTTTAGGAAGACTCAACTGTGCGCCAGTTCCAGGGAGCCAGTCTCAACCGGATCTGACCCCTAGATTCGATGTACCATCTTTGCCTGTTAACGAACGCTTCCCATCCGCTGTGCTGTTCGGCAGGACCTGTGGTGGAACCATCATCAGCCCGACATGGATTCTTTCAGCCGCTCATTGGTATGATATAATTGGAGATGTTCTATAACATTTAGTTATCACCATCAACCCTTCAATGTCCCAGTGCAGTACACGGGTCCCCTCTCGGAATAAGGAGTTAGACCACTGTCTACCACGTTGACCAAGTGCGGATTGGTAGACTACAGATTCCTTCACCGTGAAAGCAAGTAATCATTAATTTTTCATCCGCACATAATTTTGAAAAATCAGTGATGTCTGCGGTTTCGAACTCCTGACACCACCAATCTCTCCTGTATCTCCACCTATACACATTGGAGCAGCGTGGCAGACTACGCTCCAGGCCTCCTCTAGTTGCAGGGATAAACCCGTGCCCTTCAATGGGACATAAAAAGGGTTACACCCATATAATAATATAATATAGTGATTTTTTTTTAGAATAAAATAGCAGTCGAGCAATCGAATACAGCTCATGTTAAGCCCCAGTTAAGTGGTCACTGCCGCCAATGGACATTTGTTATGTAATGACCGGTAATAGAACAGAAGTCTCATCGGAATTCGATGCTTCTGAGAACTAAGTTGGAACGCCTAGTATGTATTTCCCTTACTACACCCTTCAGAGCAGAACACAGCAACTCTGCACCGCTGTTATAAGACAGAAATAGATAAGGGATTGCCGCTACAGTCGAACTACAAAGAATTCCGTACTTTGGTAAGATAGATGGTAGAACTACAGTTCCCCAAGGGATATACCACGCCGTCTTGTGATCCACCGTGAAGCAATTCTTGTGCCCAGTATACTTCTAGCGAGACGATCATCTAAGACCACAGGAATAGTAACGCATCTGCGTATGCCCTCAGATAGGACTTTAGTCCTGTTTGAGGTTCGATATGGGTGTGCATGGGCTGCAGTGACGATTTAACATTAGGTGCCCTTCACCCTCGTTTGCTACTCTTCTCACAGTAAAAAGTTAAATAATAATAACGGTGAAGGAAAATATCGTGAGGAAATAGGTTTCCTACACATCTGAGAGTTATTTGCAAAATTCTCGAAGGTGTGAAATCGACCAATTCGCACTCGGCCAACATGGTGGACTATGGCCTAACCCTTCTTATTCTGAGAGGAGACCTGCGCCCAGCAGTGGGACATTAATGTGTCGTTGATGAATCACTCCTCTAGATAAAGTGTCATCACTGCATAAAATTTATTAAGAGTCATCAAATGTGAAGGATATTCTTTGTGATAGTGAATAGTAATTCGTATGCCGCAGAAACCTCGCTTGTTTGCGTCAAACCATGTTCTGGGTTTTCCTTATTTACCGTGCCGTATAATGAGTCATTTTAATTACCAGTTCCTTGGTGTGTTTCGTTTCGCTTTATTTACATCAGACGTGTTGCTATACGATACGATTTCTTAATGATACAACGCAAATAAATAATGTTTAAGTGTCATTGCATATTCGTGACTGAGACATGAAAAAATTAAAGCACACAAAAGTCATCGTCATCATCATCAACCCATTAATTCCTCACTGCTGGACACGGTTGTTCTGTCAGAATGCGAAGGGTTAGTCCATAGTCCACCACACTGACGAATAACTTATCTTCCTTATGTTAAAGCAAGTGATAATTAATTTCTAATACGCACGTAACTTCGAAAAATCCGTGGTGCGTGCGGGATTCGAATCCCGGATACCACGCGTGAGAGGCCGGAATCTTAACCACTAGGCTATTTCTACACAAGAATGTATGAGTACAATTCGACAGTTCAAAAATTATATAAAGGGTTCTAAATGTCCCTCCACTCTAACTTTTGAACTACGTTAGAAAATTCTGTAACAAAATTTTCAAGTGTAAAATTTGCATAATACTTTCAACGAAAATTATTTTGTATAACATATGTTGGGTAGTTTTAAGATATGGCATATTTTCGTTTACAGCTTATTTAAGTTTAGCTACGGACAGGACTACGATATACTGGGTGATAGAGCCATAGTTGGTCCGGTAGGTATTACTGCCACCCTCATAAACCACGTGAAGCAATACTTATGTTTCAGTTGAACTTACTAGGGAGACGACCATCTTACTCCTCAAGAGTAAAGATCGGAAATAGGATTTGAATTATGTTTGAGGATAGATGTGAGTGTCCTTGGGTTGTAGTGACCACTTAACATCATTGCTACTACACACGTAAAAAGTCCCAAAAACCCCATGCTACTCTCTAACGTTCACAGTTGAAGCCATAGTATAAGAAGTCCCACAGACAGTCAGTTACGTAAAAAACATAGAAACATACGCAGACTGCCAAAAAATAACCCCTCCTTTTAACTTCGTCGTAAAAAGTCGGGTAGCTGTAAACGAAAATATACCATTTCTAAAACTACGTAACTCATCTTGTTCGAGTCCATTTTTGTTGAAAGTTCTCAAGTTCCACCGAAATTTTTATAATTTCCTACCCTTAGATAAAAAATAGGCAGGACATAATATTAATTACTTTAGAGCGCAAACTCCCCAATTGTCGACTTCATTAAAACTTCATCCCTCAGTTGTATATAAGTGCGATCCTTAGTAATTTTCCATAACCCACCTACGTTCTAAATGCCATCTAAATAGTACCAATAGTCTCTGAGTACAATGACTGTGACATACAGACAGAGATGACGAAATTATGGATTCCGTTTTAGCAATTTGGCTACGGAACTGTATGGGAATTTGCATTTCCTATCTGCACCTTAAAGCATCGTCTCGATAAGACTGCCCCGCATGGCATACGCCCTTGAGTCAATTCCTAAAGACATTGGACTCGTAATCAAAATAAATTGTGGGTATTTAATCTGGCTTAAACTTGACCTGGTGCAAATTACAGTCCGTCTGATAACCTTATATGTGATATCGTATTTTGCAAAACTCAACTAAATATAACTAATTTCAATGATATATACCCTGATAGTTTAGTGGTAAGATTTCGGCTTCTGGTGCCGCCGGTGTGGGGTACAAGTCCCAGGCGTAGAGATGGCAGATGTACACTTCTGCCTTTTCGAAATCGTGTACTTATCGGAAATTTATTATCATACACACACACACCCACATATATATATACTGATGAAAAAATAAAGTGAGGCAGTCATCATACGCCGGCCGGCTGTAACACGAAATTGCTTCTTTTGTGAAGTGATTTGGTGATTTAAATACAATAGACAAACACTTACTGTCAACATCAAATTCATGTTATCCTCCCGTGTACCGCCGAATCGTGCATTGTGCTTATTGAAATGCTTCTAGCCGTGATCTCATTCATCAACAACCAGTATTGCCGCATGACTTGATCCTTACATAATCTCGGATCATCTAACGGTGTTACGTCAGTCACTGCTTTGTTGATATTACATAATATTACATAAATCATAGATCATCGTGTACTATTCTATTTTGTCTATGATTCCATTTTTTTTTTATGTCATATTTAACGACCCGTGGCGCAGCGCTTACCATTCCAGTATGACACGCAGAAGGATCTGGTATCGATTCCTGACCGGGGATCTAAATGGTGAATTTAGATTTCTGTTCTGGGTCTAAGTAATTTGGGACCATGAGTGTACAAAGTGTTATTCTGTATAACCATGAGTGTACAAAGTGTTATTCTGTGTAAAATTAAATAATTAATTTCTGATCTAAATCTTCTGTTCTGTGTCTAGGTCTGTGTACCCGTCTATTGCGCTGTGGGTATAGAAAGCTTATTATTATTTATTTATTGTAATTCCACGACATCAAAACATATTTTTTAACCCTTTTTAATATGGATTTTTATGAAAAAATAAGAACAACCACAGACATCGATTACAGTTTAGGGTTTCGTAGGAAAATGATATGCATATTTTTATTTAAGTCCGTGAGAAGGCGCGCCGACAATGTTGACGCCCCCTCCCCCTCCCCCGCCGAACCCTCTCTAACTTTTGAAGTAAGAGATGGAAAATTTTGCTTAGTAATGTTAAGTAGTAGAACATAAAACATTTCGATTGAAAATTAGTTTCAATAAGATATGTTACATAGTTTTTGAGGTATGGGATATTTTCTCGCGTTATTTTGAGTTTAAGTTCGTAGAAACAAATTAATTTTACGATGTCATTGAGAAATATTAAAAAAGACAAATTGGACGTTCGTCCCGAGTACGGAACCATTTACTATATGCGGTCCGACTCGAACTTGGCTACTTATTAATACCACAATAAAAAATCAACGATCCGTGCATAATATTGCACAACGAGGCCTGACACTTAGGCACCGACAGCCATTAATAATAACAATTATCTGTATTCTCAACTGCAATTGTTTATATACAAGTATCATTATATCATACATATGGACATAGTATTATTTAGCACATGTATGTAAGAGCAATGATAGCCTAGTGGTTAATATTCCGGCCTCTTAAGTTGACCGTCCGGGGTTCGAACCGCGCACTCACCTCTAACTTTTCGAAGTTATGTGCGTATTAGAAATGAATTATCGCTTGCTTTAACGGTGAAGGAAAACATTGTGAGTAAACCTACACATTTACGATTTCATTGTAAAATTCACGAAGGTGTGTGAAGTCCACCAAGCCGCACTTGGCCAGCGTGGTGGACTATGACTTAACCCTTCTCATTCTGAGAGGAGGCCCAGCAGTGGGACATAATGGGTCGATGAAGATGATTATTAAGCATATGCAGTCGTTAATAATCACATGATAATTATCAACAAAGTACTCAATATATGTAAACATTTCCTTGACACAGTCTACCGCGAGCATTAAATATGTCATCGATATAAATAGTATCTGCAGTTCTAGGAATGGATAGGTTTTTATAAGTAACTTTTATATGTAACGATACAGGATATCTAGACTTATCTACAATTAACTCCTGACGTCCTCCACCAACCGGAGATACTTGGTAGAGTATGCTCCAGGCATTTTCCAGCTCTGAGGAGAGACCCGTGCCCAGCAATGGGATATAAAAATTATTGCAGCCAACACCTGCCATAGCAATCTACTGTTCACCACTACTACCAGCATCGCCACCACAATATCACCATGAACACATTGCTGTCCCATTGAGCACGTTTTTCCCCTCATAATGAGAAGGGTTAGGTCATAATCTACCACATTGGCGAAATGCGAATAAGTAATCTTCACATACCTTTAAGAACTTTACGGAGAACTCTCAAACGTATAGGTCTCCTCTCGATATTTTCCGTCTCCATTAAAGCAAGTCTCAATTTATTTATAATACGCATATAACTTCGAAAAATCTGCGTAGATCGCAGATAATCCTGGTATTCGAAACCCGATCCCCCGGCGTGAGATCTCACCACTAGGTTAAAGATAGTAGAACGTTTCATGGTTCGATTTCGGAGGCACCACCGCCTCAGCAATTCCTGCCTTATAAAAGATATAAACGCCGCCGTGTTGTTTTGAAGGGCGTGGTAAGGGACCCAAACAAAGAAAAACAGATCAGGTTTCAACTTAGTTCTGCAGCAACGAATCTGTGGCTGACCTTAGATAGGATCTTAAATTGTTTACAGGTAACAGAGTGACCGCTCACCGCTCACTCTTGCATATCGTAACCCCTAACTTATTGAAACAATATATTCCAGCACTCTGTTCACTGGCGGGCGAGACATCCTCGCGGGTACCAACAACACGGACAACGGTAGTGGCGTGAGGGTCCGTGTCAAGCGGCTGGTCATCCACCCGCTCTTCACCGTGGGTCCCTATTGGCTCGATGCAAAACGATACAATATCAAACAGGTAAGGGGAAATATATACGGCACTCCGCCGGAACACAACATCCGGGCGCGCGCGCCTTTGCGTGTTACATACTTTGACAACAAAATATATGATATACACAAAATCAAGAAGCCCAATATTTCTCTATATTTTTATATTATAATCATTTTTAATCTCTTGGAAATAATAGCAATTAATCAGAAGTATTGTTATCAGTCTAGTACAACTCCCTGTCTTCCCGAGGATGTCGTACGTTAGGATTACATGATGAAATTGAGTCGAGTGCATATTAAAATTATGTCAATTGTAAATGTAAAAAGCATTGCATGAATGGCATAGGTGCGTTACGACATAGCCACAACTCCGGGCTGTCACATAGAAGGAAGCAAATTTAGATATTTGTTCCGATTAATCGTCTAGATATTTGTATATTTGGTTTCCTGTGAGCCAAAACTAGTGTCTCCAGGTTCCATATAGGAGACGTAAGTTAAAAAAATCTAAATTTTAGTTTTTGGCATTGGGAGGCCGAAAACAAAAAATATTTTGTACACATCACTTAAGTATTTCATTAAAGTATTTGGAAATTAAACTGCTTGTGTACTAAGGCTGTAATTCTATATTTAATGTTGTTTTTTATCAAAGTATCCAACTTCGATTTACACGCACGGATCTTGTCAGATTAAAAAGTCGGGACATTTGGCATCGTTTTGCGTGTTAGTAAGTACGGGTCAATGGACTCCTGCAAATTCGGATGTCCTACGAAAATCCAGAATTCTGGCAACTCTCATTATGACACCCACGACATGGGGCATAACTAAGAAGAAATGACATTCGATTCGACAAAACGATTAACCTATTTATTCATGTAAAGATTGCAGCACGTTGGGACTTTTTGCTGGCTGAATTGGAGGAGCCTTTGCCGCTGGATGGCAAGACGATGGCCGCGGCCGACTTGAACATTCCCGCCCACATTAACCCTGGCGTGCGGGTCGGCTACGCGGGATACGGTGCCGAACATCACGGGGTCCGTTTTTGAATTACTTCTATACAATTAATTATGTTTTGTTTATGTTTCTGTACTTTTTTGTCGATGGTTGTTATAGTATTTGTTATCGCATAGAAGAGTCCCAGTGACATGGCTCTGGTGTTAATTTATTACAGATAGAAAATTCTATTTTTTGTTTTGCAGTCCCTATAGTCTTACTAAACGATATAGGATATTTTTGTTATTGTAATGGTTAAAAAAAAAGTCAAGTCTGGCCCGTCCATGTAGGCGAACTAGGTTACAGCCTAGGCCACTCGAAATTGGGAGACGGCATGATGAAAGCAACTTAGGACTACAGGATGGGCGACAGTCACTCTTAGGTCGAGCAAGACGCGAATTCAAGCCTTTGGCACCAAGTTTGCTCGGGCCGGTGCTGGTAGAATCTAATGTTGAAGAATAGTTATTTATTTTGAATCCTTATGTTTATTGGGAACGGCCGTAAATCATAACATGTTAGATGTACTAATCAATTTATACGATTACTACAGGAGACGATGCGTCACGATATGCACGGGATGGATTTAGAGACGCTCTCGGACGCAGAGTGTATACGGCTCGATGAATACAACTCACAGGATATGATTTGCACCCGGGGCCGCGCACCTCGCTACGACTCCGCTTGCAATGTAAGTACACCAAAGGTTCATACTCCACCTCCGACAATCCGAAAGTAGAATATGATTTTTAAAAAGTGGTAACCCTTTGTGTATTGTAGCAGCAATGTTAAATGCTGTTTTATTCTGGTATGAAGGACGTGAGGACGAAAAGAGAAAAACACGCACAAAAGTGAAGTGAAATAAAGTTAGACTTACCATTGAAAAAGCGGAAATTCCTTATTTTTTGTAATCATTAAAAAATTGCACAGGGTGACAGCGGTAGCGGTCTCATGCAAGACAACAAACTCGTGGGTGTGGCGTCTTGGGTAGAGGACGACGCCATCGAGTGCCGGAATGGCACCATAGTGGTCTTCGCGCGCGTGTCCGCCGCGCGACCCTGGATCCGGAAGATAACCGGCATATAAGCTGGACGAAGCCATAGATAAATATATTGTTTATGTCTAGATTGATAGTCGGGCTAAGCCGAAAGAAGAGAATCCAAGGCCCCAAAATATTAGACTGTATTAATAAAAATCGGCATGAGGAAATATATTATTCTTGAACTATTGAAACAATCGTCGTAAGCATAACATTGTAAAGTAATCGCCAACATACATTTAATTAAAAGATTAACTCTGGTCCTTTCTTACATCACTTTAAATGTAGATATATATATATAATGTTTCGATATTATATAGCCTACATTTTGTTTATAAAAAAAAGTCGAAATAATATACTATATCAAAAAAAAATCATTACTTTTCTTACATATTATGTTTATGCCTTAGAATGTTCACAAATTAGAACGCAGTATTCCGTGCAGTAGGTTTTTGTAAGATATCAATTTAAAGTGATCTTTTTCATAACTTATTTTTCCGTAACGCTGTTTCTAGACTTGAATAATATCTTGGCTCAAATAACCATGACGGCACGAGTCGGATACTCGCGGCATGTTTGTAAACTAGTCAGTCAGTCTATATCTCAAAGTAACTCGATATGTAGCTCAACGTTCGACATGTCTTAATGACATTATTCAAGAGTGAAAAACTAAATTTTAGGGTACAAAGACAAATACATAGCTCAAGGATAATTGTTTAAATTATAAGCACATTTTACAAAGAAATATTTAAATATTGTTTTTTGTTAAATTGAAAACTGAGTAATTATTAGTTATTATTTAAAGATAATTGCCAGTATCAACTTATGATATAAGTGAACTTTGTGAATCAAATATAACCAACCACCACGTTATTTAGATATATGTAAAATCTATGGTAAAGATCTCGTGCGTTGTTACTACATTAAATTAAGTCGATTTTTGTCTCGAATACAGACAAAAATTAGTGACAAATATAAATTATATTATTATTCTCATATGTATTATATAATAGGATAATCTACTATATGGTAGAATACAATGTGCCATACGGAAAATAAACCGGAAAACAGAATAACTGCATCAGACATAATTATATAACTGAGTTTAAATCTACTTGCAGCGTAGAAAATCAAATAAAATATTTAAATATTTGTTTTCTTTCTTTCGTAATGTTTTAACCTCGTATACACTTCACTTCACACGTAATACGTGATTTTAAAGCTGATAGAACCCTTAATACAACAAGGGACTGACTTCCTATCCTGCCTTTTTTTTTTGTTTTCGGGGAGGAAATTTTAAGATACTCGCCATTTAGGGGAAAGATCGGGTTTTGTGAGATTTTTACTCACTAAAGTCCCCACGCTGGCCTCACTACGCCTACAGGAAAGCTCCGGGATCTCAAGAGAACGCACCGGTACTTACCCTATACCCTACGGCACTATGTACCATGGGGAGAGGGGAAAGATAGTGATGTATGGTAGGCATATTCACGCATGGGCATATCACAATATTAATTAATATATAAAGCAATACTGCTACACCTATTTCTACTTACAGCAGTGTTTAACGCTACTGTGTTCTGCCTTGAAGGGTGTGCAAGGGCGTTCCAATTTAGTCCTTAGGGGTAGCAAAGCGCAAATTTATGGCCGACCTCATGTCTTATTTGGGATTCATCATAAATACCCATGAGCGATAGTGACCATTTAGTTACTTACTTATTGCTACTTGTATACCTTAAAAAAATAGATAAAAAAGAATTATCGTGTAAGTCATTTATGCAAATTATATTTCTCCAATTGCAAATATTAACGTGGCCCGTCAATCCGAACAAAACACTAAGTTGTTGGGCGCACGTTTCTCAAGTATCGATATCCAAATATATATCAAATAATATTAGGATTAGAGATTCTCGATGCGGTCAATCAATGTCAGAAATTAAGGTTCTTCCGAACTGAGAGGGGAATAGGGAAGGGAGGGGAAATTAAATTTCTTACCAATTGAACTGAGAATTTTCTACCCAATAGTTACCACTAATAACGTCTCGCTGATGCTATTTTTAAACCACTAGCCTTACTCTGTTATTATAGATGTTTGATAGAAAATCCCAAAAAATAATTAATTGAAAAAAGTAAAAAAAAATAGTACATTATGAGCGCAGTACTGGGCTAGTACTACTAGCGGAGAATAACTTTGTTATCAACAGTAGAAAAGAAAAAAAAATACAATTTCAGTATTCGTAAAGCTGTAATGTGGTAATATCACTTAGGTATTTAGAATAATGTAAGGGTGGGATATGATTTTGTAAGAAAACAAGGTTTGTATTCCTGGAAATTTAATGACTTTAATAGAAGAATAACTAAATTAAAACAGCAAGATAAAGAAGAAAAATCATTCATTAATAACATCATATTTATCTGATTATGTTCATGCAAAAGACCAAAATTAATCAATGACCTAACAAAATATACAACAAAAGTCATCAAATAATCAAGTCCAACCAATCGTTAGTCCGCTGCGAGTGACCGAAGCGATAATATATGTATTACTGTTTCAACTTCACCACTAAAATGAACAAGTACATAATACAACTTACAATTTTGAATAATATTGTGATTAAAAAGAAAAAGCTAAATAATTCTTTCCTACTTATATAATGTGTAATAATATAAAGTGTCGACTACTTATAAATGTATAACTATCCATATGCTTACTATAATTTTTTCACACAAAGAGCGGAACGGAAGTGGAGGCCGGACGGCCGCGACGGTCGTGCGACCCCGCGACTGTCGGGCGACGGTCGGACGACGGTCGCGCGACAGTCGCGGCGGCGCAGCGCCTCGCCACCGCGCTCGCTCACCTTATGCCGATATACACACCACAATCTCGCTAACTCTAGGTCACTTATGCCGAATGTTAGACAAGTAAGAAAGCGACGACTTCCCGAACCAAAATTACATTACTAGCGATTTGAAAACGTCGATCCAGAGCCCGCGGGGAGCGGCGGAGCGGCTAGAGGCTAGCGCCTAGCGGCTACCGGCTACCGGCTAGGGGCTAGAGGCTGGCGGCTAGCGGCTAGCGGCTGGCGGCTAGCGGCGCCCCACTCGTCGGCTTCAGCTTACGATTGTTATCTCGATAATGTTAAGCACGCTATGCTCTCCGTTGGAATCGTAACAATGTAGCTTTTTTTGGAGTTTTAGTTTTTTACAATATATAGGATTTGTTTCTATAATTAATTATATCTAATATTTACAATGGAGGTGAATGGACATATTCAAAACTCTACTTATTATCTCCGAAATTAATCCTGAAAGTCCTACCCGAAACGAACATTATCTACAATTTTATTAAAAATGAGATTGAACAAACCGTACGAGCCCAGACTGGAGGGTTCAACGTGTCGCTAAATTTTTTTGTAGGTATTAAAAATAAAATCTATTTACTTTGAGAAACAAAGGATGTCTTATTTAAATGTTTATTTCCCTGTAACTATTGCATTCACTCGAACGCTGCACGCGCCGGCGGAGCGGCGCCGGGCTGCTCTCGATGAAAACTATTAAAAACGCAGTCGCGCAATGCGCCGATAGCCTCTGATCACTGCACGTTTTGCATCAATTTAAAAATTATGATTAGAATTACGCCAAGTAAATATAAGAACGAAAATTGTTATTTCTATAAAATATACATTTGTTTATTTAGTAAGACTAAAGACTATACAAGTCGAGAACAGCCGGGCCAGCTCGAGGCGGCCGCGGGCGGCGCTCGCCCGTCCGCCGCCGACCGCCGACACGATCGATTTCAATGGCGGGCGTCTCGCGGCGTACGTTTGCCCAATCTCCTTTAAAAGCATAAACTCTCGCCACAAATAAATCTAAACACTTTATCCCCTCGCGACACACCTCCCGCCAAATGTAGTTTTTCAAAAACCCCTGTCACATTATCTATTAAATACGCTAATACGATCAAGTACAAAATGAAGGGAAAATATCGTATACATGAATAACAGAGGTAATAAAATATATTTTGTCTATGATATGAGCATCACTGTTTTAAATCATTTCGTTAATATATTGATATTTTGCATGCTTCGTTTAAAATGAAATACTCAGTAACGTAATAATTATTAATTACGATAAATTGTATTACAATATCTCTTCACGCTCATGGTCCTACCGTGAGGATCCACGACTGATTTTAGAGGCTCGAGGACCAATAATGTACCTACTTTTATGGGAAACTATACATATGGGAATCTACCAGTATTAAATATATTGCTAATAATATAGTGTACGTAAAGGATACATAACAAAGCTTTCTGAAAAAGTACATCTCAACAGGAAGTGTATCTCGAGGGAGTAAACCATCTAAATGTCACATAGACCGAGACTACGGCGTCGCGTTCATAATCAACCGTAAATAGCTAACAAAGTCGGACAACCCGAGATATTTAGTCAAAGCGGTGGCTCCCGCGGCAGATGACACGCCACCGATGTCATCAGTCAAACGAGACGCGCGGGCGCCGCAGCCTCGGCCCAGGGCCATCGACCCACCAACAAATGGACGGCGGATCCGCGCACGTGTCCGCACAGGAAGAGAGACAAAACCAAAATGAGCAACGCTGACCCGCCAGTTCTCATTCGCCCGAGCGGACCGAACGTCAACAATGGTATATTGTTTAGAAAAATAAAATAAAATAACGATTATATAATTTTTTTTTCAGTAAGTGAAACTGTTAGTCATCTTTTTAACGTTTTAAATTGTTCCATATAGTTGGCAACGACCCTTATTATGTCCACGGCTGGCCACGGATCTCCCCCCACAACTGGGGCAGGCCCGGAGCATACTCCACTGCGCTGCTGCAATGCGGATTTGTAGAGTCCACGTTGTTATTCAAAATAAAATTTAAGAACATATCCAACGCAGTATATCACGAAGGCATAACAAACAACGGTTGCTATTATGCTAAGGAGTTTTTTTTTCGTAAATTCAATGCAAGATCCCACGTCCGTTCGTTGCTACGTCAATGTTTATGGTATATATATATGTATATATAGGTGTGGGGAGGGGGGGGCGGCGGTGCTCATATCTTGTGGATCTTCTGGGAGACGACGACGGGGTTGTTGCGACGGATCTCCTGCGCGCCGAGCTCCCGGTAGTCGAACGAGCATTCGTGCTTGTCGCTGTACCGGTGCACCGCGCAGAACAGCCCCCCGCAGCGGCACTCGAACCCTGACGAACAAACCGACACGTTTAGACACACACATACAAAGGGATACGAGCGTTTTTATGGGAGCTGGCATAGTCACCGACCGCCATTAGCCACGCACCATTCAGTTTTCAACCGCCATTACCTGTTTTCGCATTATATCATAATATTTTAATCAATATTGTTGTATTATTCGTAAATGTTACCAATCACTGAAAGGTATTCATCTCCTAGCAAAGAGGGAACCCCCGAAACCCGAATGATCTCCCATCCTTTACGGCCTCCCGCAACACAAGATGCCGTAGTGTGAAAAATTAAGCAAGGGTACCCAGACGTATAGGTTCACTCACGTTGTCTTCCTTCACTGTTACAGCAAGTATTAATTAATTTCCAATACGTACATAACCTCGAAAATCAGAGGTGCGTGCGGGATTATAACCCGGACGCCCGGCCTTTCGAACCGTAACCTTACCACTAGGATATCACTGCTCCTAGACTATCACGGCAGCAATAATTCTATATTAATCGAAATAGTAACTTGATGAAAATTGCAACAGCACAACAACTTTCCCGGAGCGCTGCACGCGCAGTCACGTTCGCATTCGCGTGGTACATTGCGCGAGAACTAACTCGATTTCAGTCAACGCCACATAAATTACAATGCTACACTAGTTATGTAAGCAGTAGGGGGGTGCAGAATAATCAAAAAATTTAATTTTTTTGAAACTTAATATTAATTTCTAAATCTAACTTGACACATTAACCGCGGCGGTAAACACTCCTGTCGTGTTTTACTATCCGCGCCAACCGTGCGCCTCGCACGCATACAGTGTGTGCCGCCGTACTGAAACACGACTGTAGTGTAGCGCGCGTCAACGTGTTAAAAAAAAATGGTCATGCGCTTCCGTGGAAATCGTATCATATCGCAGTTTCTGCTGCGTTAACGTGCTGTAGCCCATTGACGATGGTGTGCGATGAGCGAGACGAGATAAGCGATGCGACGTAGCTCGGCTATATACGTAACACACTCTTTCTCTCCACAACCTATTTTTATCGCCAATACAAATAAACACAAATTTCCAATGTCTGTATGTAATTTCATAACAATCGTTCCTAAACTCGTTTTCAAGACAAAAACAAAATTCAAAACTTGTATTTGTATTAAATGTCCGTACGTAATTTTATAATGACCGCCATTAACTAAACTCGATGTTTTTTCAAGAATTTTGTGCGTTCAAGTAAAAAATGAATCTTGCAGAGATAAATATAAGACTACGAGAATTCCTAAAGCAAGCGCAGCCCCTTGGCACGTCTTTCTTTTTGTCAGAGTATAGTAGCCAACGACCATGTCACGAAACGTCTACTTTAAGTGTGTTTCCCTTCTCTTATCACAGGCTTCAAACCAAAACACAGCAGCGTAACATTGCTGTTATAAAGGCAGAAACGGAAGTGGCGGTGGTGCCAGTAGATTCGAACCCCGAGGGGTTTTTAACTACCTACCACTATTAAAAAGTGCGTTCTATGTCTCACCCCGTTGGCCAAAAACGCACCAAGACATTAGAACGAACAGACAATAAGGGGTCCCGTATAAAAATAGTCCTCGCGAACATTGCTTTATTAATTCCTCTCTCCTTCATAAATTAATAAATAATAGTAGACTGTTTGTTAACCGAGTTTCCCTTCGGAAAGGTGTTTCTCAATTTATCGCGTATTTTCATTCTCTTTGCTCTATAGACATAATCATCATCGCCAATCCATTTATGTCCCGCTACTGGGCACAGGTCTTCTCTCAGAATGAGAAAGATCAGGCCGAAGTCCACCACGCTGGCCAAGTGCGGATTCGATCACACATTTTCGAGTTTTTTACGAAGAACTCTCAGATGTGTAGGTTTCCTCACAACGTTTTCCTTTACAGATCAGATGTGCGTGTTACCATCGAACCCCGGACACCCAGCGTCCGGCAGAAATCCCAACCACTAGGCTATCACTGATTTTTGGTCTATAATGACTACGCGCCAAATGTGGTCAGTAAACAAGCGAGACGACAATGAACTGCGCAGTACTGCCGAGATCTTGCGAAACCCAAAACAATGTTGAAATGGAAGTCGTGAGTAATCATTTCATCGCTAACTGTTTCGTGACTCGACGCTGCGATAAATATATATGGCGTTTTTATAAATAACTCTTAAAATATCAAGAGTATAAACATATTACAATAGTACAAATGCATTATTATATATATATAAAGGCACTCTAAAAGTTGTAGAATTTCGTTAAGTTATATGTAAGGACATATAATTTTCTTGTATATTTAATTTCCATCTATCAGTTTTTTAAAGTCCCCTGCTGGACATAGACCTCCCCTAATCGGCGCCACTCCAACCGGCCATGTGCTTTCTGAATCCAACGATTACCCGCTGTCTTCTTCGAGTCATCAGTCCACCTTGTCGGGAGGCGACCTGTGCTCCTTTTGCCTAGCCGTGGTGCCCATTTTGGGAGATCTGTTTACTGAGCCGTGTATATTTAATTTAAACGAGAGTAAATAAAAGGTCGTACATTGAGAAATAAATCTCACGACTGTATATGAAGGCTACTATGATTTCGTAATTTAAAGATTATTCTTAATAAATCACCGTAGCCTATGGACGGTTGCAAAAGCCACGTCATAAAACCTCTTTCAACATAACAAGCAATAGGTACAAAGAAGTAAATACAAACACCGAGGATCCCTACACGCCAGAGAAATCTCCATGATGTTCTCAACGTCTCAAAGACTTCCCGCATCTGGCCAGTTCCGAGGACTATTGGCCTTAATCGTTTTCAGTCGAAGAAGGCCCGTGCTCAACATAATATGAGATAAAGCAAACGAGCCAAACAAAGAACCAAACAAGCGTACAGGCCACCTGACATTAAGTGGTCACTGTAGCTCATCAACATCCACGTAACATGGACACACATCTAACTCCAATCGGGACTGAAGCCCGTATCTGAGGGTTGTACGCAGATGCGTAACCACTTCTGAGGACCGATCGACCGACCGATGAGACGATCGCCTCGCTGCAAATGTACAAGGCAACCACCGCACCTCTCCAACCGAAACACAAAAATTGCTTCATAGCGGACGTGAGCGGTGGCACCCCCCCGGACAAAGTATATTTCTATAACCTATTGAAAATTTAAAGACAGCATACAATACACTTCACTGTGTATGCAAAGAATGATAACAGAGAGACATATTTACACAAAACCACAAGCACAAAAGGCATTCTTATCTCGAAAACAGATATCTTTACTAGACAACCTTTAGGCAGACAAAACCCATGTTAAAATGCGAAGATAGGCACGTGAGCAGCGTATTGTAATGCAAATGATAACAGAACTAATAATAGATATAAAAATATACATACAATAAATACATAGATAGGTGTCGGTGGTAGAACTATTGTTCGTCCGGGGAGGTACCACCGCGGCCCTAACAATCCGTCGAGTATCAAAACTTGTGTTCCGGTTGGAGAGGTGTGGTTGTCTGATACACGTACAAGCGAGAAGACCATCCTAGTCGTCAGAAGTAGTGAAGCATCTACGTACGACCTCAGGTGGGGCTTCAATCCTGTTTGAAGTTAGACGTGGGTGACCATAGGCAGGGTGCAGTAATCATTTAACATCAAGTGGCCTGCACGCTCATTTGCTACTCTTCAAACATTAAAAAAAATAACAAATACACGCATATGAAATATCATATACAGCGTTTTTTTAAAGCTAGAAACAGTAGGAGTAAATACAAAAACATATGACATATTTCAATTCTTGGTAAAACTTTCTATAAACCGAGGAACATTAACGCGACCCTTTTTGTGTCAATGGACTCCGATTCATACAAGTGTAATTTCACAGGAGTATAGGAGTAAATATTGACCCCAGAAGTAAATCGAATGTAATATATATATTTTTTATACAAGAGTAATAGATATTACTGTAATGTTGTTTTAAATTTCAGTACAAATATTTAAATCAATATTGCAATCTATTTATGTCGCATGATATTGCGTATAGATATTAGTCTACTAAACATTGATAACACAGTGGTATGAGTTTCGGCTACCTTTCGGGTTGCAACGTAAAGCGTCCACCCGGACGCTTTATATACATAGCAACTCCTCGATTTAATTACGTATTAAAAGTTCATTGTTTTTTGTTAAATATTGCTATCTGGTCTATTGAAATGAGTAATTAATAAATTGGCTGCACCCTTTTTGGAAATGGCCTGGAGCATATTCCACTATGCTACACCAATGCGGATTGGATATACGGGTACAGTAGTCAACCCGTGTCGAATGTTTTCAAATCTTCCACAGTGGCTCTAACAAGTTTTGACGACAATGATAACAACCAGGGCCGACATCATAACGTGCTCTGCGAAACACGGATCTCGCAAGAAATTTTGCCACTAGCGGTCACCCATCCAACTCTCGACCGACCGACGCTGCTTAACTTTGTAGATCGGCTGACATCTACGCAAGGCGCGAGACTATGGGCACTGCGTAGGAGTATTATCAGTAACTATAGTACTATCACAATAAATGTATTATTGTTACCTGTGAGTCCAACCTTCTTGCGGCAAACGGCGCACCTATTCTTTTTCTTTTTGTCCTTGCTGGGGTCCTTATCGTCAGCGTCCGTGTCCGAGGCGCCCGTGCTCGCGCCGCTGGTACCCGCTCCGCTTTCTTCCTCCAGTTTCTGTAAGCAATCGTACGCAAAACTTTAATAGTACCCAAAACTTTAACTTCAACATGTTTCGACATAGCTATTTTAAGGTTTTGTAGCGAAATGGCAAAAACGGTTATTGTTGTTCATAATTTCGTCCTGTACGTCTGTTCATGTCTCAATCAATTTATCCGACCGACTATTACAATTAATAGTTAATTGCGCTTCTAAAATGGTCAATTCGTGTACGCCCTCTAACTTTTCAACTATGTGGTGGAAAGTGCGTACCCACTCGAGATGCCGGAACCTCTCTACATGCGCCGGTTGGCTGCCGAGTGGGTAGAAATCCCACATAACACGGTCTATCGAAGATTTCCACCCCGTAAAAATCGAATCACGAAGGTTCTGCCACCTTAATAAGCTTATTGTCAACACAAATCTTTTATCGATTTTCTATCTACGGCATAATAATTATGTAATGAGATCGCCTCTTTTCGTACATGGCGCTAAAACGACTACCCGGATATTAGTGCGAATTGGCACTGTGGTAACACATACAATATGTGTTAAAATGTTTTCCCTGCAAATGAAAGAGTCCCGTGGGAATGTAGCAAATTGAGATTTCAATAGTTTGAGACCTCCTATACAATATGTCTGCGCATATAAAGTAATGAATAAATGTAAATATTTTTCTATGTATTATAATTTTTCATACATTCGTTTAGTAATGGTTTATTTTTATCACAAACGAAACTACTTGTGCAATATTGAATATTTTGCTTCATTTATACATTTGCTGCAATTTCAAATTGCCACAAGCAATCCTCTTTTATAAACCATAAGGTAATCGAGCTGATACTAAATAAGCTAAAATAATCGCGGAAATTAAACATTTTAATTACATAACGGGTACTCACAATATGCGGTTTTTTAATTGCCTATATTTCGGCCCAGTTGCATGGATCGTTACGGCGAAACTGCGCTGGGGGGGATGGGGAAGGCACTAATCGTCTTAGTCTATAGAGTATATACTCTCTGATACTAAATGGTAACCGTCGGTTATAATCAACTCCTTTTTTATGTTTGAAGTCAGCAAACGAGCGTGCATGAAAAATGCAACTGATATTAAGTGGTCACTACAGCCCGTGAACATCCACATCTTACTTCAAATAGGACTGAAGTCACATCTAATATCCTACATAGATAATCTTAATGACTAAGTGTACCTGACAACCGCACAAACCATAGTTCTACCATCTTCCTATACCAAAGATAACCAAAATGCGCCGTGTGTTTAGAAGAACAGTCTAATTTACACCTTTATTTAAGCAATTCATGACAGTCACAGCTGATGCCGAGAATGACTGAAGAAGTTTATTCCACATCATATATAATAACTAATTAATTGGAAAACCAATATTCTACAATCTCACACCGACCCTCTTCAGGTTTTTTTTGCTAAAACCCGCTGTCGCATCTAAGTCCTTCTTAAAATCATTAGGTGATTTAAAATCTTCGTTTTTCCGAGGACTTTCAATGTCGTTAGCATTATCTTCGAACACTTCGTTCTGACTCTCTTGTATGGCTACAATTTTTTTCGCTTTTATATCTTTCAATAGTCTATCCTGTTGGGAGGAGCGCTTAAACTCTTGCGCCTCTATCTTTGCCTCTGTTTTATTTTTTTGCGCAGAACCGCTCCCCTCCAGTTTCTCTTTAGTTCCATCTGGTTTCGGCAAGGGAGTACTGTCGTTGACTTCAATAGACAAACGTTGGTTTTCGAAGCTCTTCGACCGCGAAACACCAATGCTATTTGAAACGGAACTATTATTGGATTTGCTGTTGCGGCGAATTGCTTTCTTCAAAATTCGTTTGCCCTTTGATTCGTTTTTATTGGGATCATCTTCCATTATAATTATTATTTTGCTTCCTCCTGTTTGGACATTTTAACTGAAAGAAATTATTTTTCATACTTACTTCAAATAACTCAAACTAAATACCATTATCCTTTAATAGTTATCATTTTACCACACACTAGAATGCAAAGTTCCACATTTTAAAGCACCGTCGATATCAAACTGAATATGCATAAGATTTACATTTTATATTTTTTACGTTATAAAATCTATAAAAAGATTGAAAAGATGGACCTTGATTTTCTTTGTACAAAATGTCAACTTGACATATTTTATTTTACAATACACGTTTAAGAGGGCCAGTACATTTTAATGTAAAAAGATTAACTTTAATAAAATTTATTGTATCAACAACATGTTTTGTATTAATATTACTCCATATTACCAGATTCATTAATATGGAAAAGTACATATAATTATATATTGGATTACAAGAATTAAAATGTTTGCTAATAGGAAGAAGTCTGTTGTCCGGATCAATTATGACGTAAACTTACTGTATACATTTAAATATTGGAACTTCGACTAAGTACTGTCTCACTGCGGGACTCAGATTTCACTATAGATCGTCTCACGATGTTTCCTTCATCGATAAAACAAATTATAATTAACTGCATATAGACACAAGACTTGGAATTATCTTACGTCGCGTGCCTTGAATTTTTATCCTGACCTCAAGAGTTAAAACGCTGAAATTCGTTCGATTGGGCTATTACCGCTTTTGCGTGCATTTCATGCGTGTAGATAATATAAGTGTTTGTTACTTTTGAGTGGATATTTTATGCTATAACCGTTTGCTTATTGATGCTGGTTTGTACATAATTTTATAACGAATACACTTACATGATACGTGACCGCGGTCGGGCCGCTTACGCGTGATACACACCGACACCTAGCCTTGCCGCGTTACCTTATATTCGACTTTCTGTGGTACGCGGTATGCGTATATTGTCGCCTTTATGACTACACTTTTGAATATACTTATATATTCTTATATAGCTGAGCAGAGATAGACTAGTGGTTAAGATTCCGGTCTCACAAGCTGAGTGGCCGGGGTTCGAATCCCGCACGCACCTCTAATTTTTCGAAATTATGTGTGTATTAGAGATTAATTATAAATTGCTTTAACGGTGAAAGAAAACATCGTGAGGAAACCTACACATCTGAGAGTTCTTTGCAAAGTTCTCGAAGGTGTG